>JAASFT010000682.1:0-14747 GCA_023333885.1 Globisporangium parvum
TCGACGATGCATTGAAGGGCGAGCTCGCAGCCTCGAAGACAAGTCCACCAGACCAGCCACCGGTCCAGCGAGACGGCGCGCCAGACAAGCAGGCGCTGCGACTGGATCAAGGTTCGATGGAGAAGAAGCGGGATCAGAATCGCTCGTGCAAGCGCAAGCGCGAAGAACTCCAGACGCTCAGCGTCACCGCGACCGAGTTGCAGACCAGCTAGACTCGCTCTTGCATCGAAGCAAGGACAGCGAGGGAAAGAGCAGCAACGCAGCGGCGTCGACATCGAGTCCATCAAGTCCCGACGACCTCAACGAGCGACAGCGCTTTCTCCACGAGACACTCGCGTGGAAGCGCGCTGCTGCACACGCCAAGCAAGCGTCCGAGTGTGCTGCGATGGAGAACTTGCGCCTCCGAGCGCTCATTCGCGAGAACAGCGTCGTGTGCAGCAACCTCACGACCGCATGCTCCAGCCATCGCAGTGGTGTCATGGTAAGGAGCCTGCGTTGCCCTGTACCCGTCGATCTGGGTCTGCTCGTCGCACTAACGCCATCGCTTGTGTCTGTGCTCGTTCTGTTGCGTTAGCCTGCGAGTCTGAACCCACTGTCCGATCAGCACACAGCAGCGCTCGACACGACGCTGTTCACGACGCTTTGCGTCGGTCTGGACGAGCAGTTTGAGCGCATGAGCGCAGACTGGGATGCTTCGAGATGCAACGCCTTGCGCCTCGAGATCAAAGGGCCGAGTCGACTACTCACGCAAGATGGCAGCGGCGCCGTCTTCTTGGAACGAGTGAGCTCGCGGGTCCTGCCGTTCTCATCGCTCGCACTGAAGCGCGTGCTGTGGCGGCTCGCAACGTCAGTCGTTGTGACGCCGACAATGGGCGAGCTCCAGGTTGGTTCGTCTTGATAGCCTCTGGGCTGCTGTTGCTGCACCGATCGAGCGATTGAGCGCACGTGGGAGCTCACAGTGCGGACGCTGCAACGCTTCGACAGGTCCGCAAGACGATTGGCAGCACTGCGTGCCTCACAATGATCGACACGATCACCGTGCCTGGCTTCGAAGACGCGCACGTGAAGTCCTGGATCGCACTCAAGCAGTTCACGGCAGAGTCCAAGACCGCGACTGTGTGGCAGTCAATCGTCGCGATCGAGAGTGGGGACAGTAGCTGCAGTCGTACGATCCACTTGCGCGAACGCGGCTGGCACGTCGCACAGAGCGTTGCCGTCGCACTTGGGGAGCCTGGGACGCTCGAGTCCGCGCCGAGTATCTCGCAGACGTGCATTCGCTCGTGGCCAGAGCAGCTCGGCGCAGCGCTCACTGAGCGCGACGTCACGCCAGACTCATTTGTGGCTCGCGTCGTGAACGAGCTCCACGAGAACATGGGCATGCTCCACCAAGCAGTCGAGAACTTTTTAGTCGACGAGAGTCTCCAGCTAGGATCTGTGACGAAGTAGACACCGCATGCTCTCTCTCTCGCTCTCTTCCTGGTGTACGGAGGCACTAGCTCTGCAGCGTGTCGTGGAGCTCAGCACGGGAGGCGAGGTCGAGGTCGAGGTCGGGGTTGAGACGGTGCTGGTGGTATTCGTACTTTGTCGAGCTATCTCAGTAGCATGTATGCGACAGTGCGTTTTCGAAAGCGTCTATACAATACCATACAACACATTCGACAATGCTAATCCTCACTGGCATTCCGTGACACGCGACTCAACCCTATCACGAGCAGGCAGGCAGGCGAGCACAGCAGCATGAGGTCGGCGAGCACAAGCATGGCGGTGCTCCTCGATGACGACGCCAGCAGCTTTGGCGATGGTAGCGGCGTCTTCAATGCGCTGTCGGACGACCTCCTTGTGCACGCAACGTCAGCACCACTTGGGAGCGACCTCATGAGCGCAGAGGAGCGCGAGCTGCTGCTGCTCGTGCTCCACGACGGCGACGAGTTCGTGCCATCACTGTCGCCTGCTACGACTGAGCAGGAGGACGTCGTCACGCACAGCGACACAACAACGTCCACAGCCCACGCATCTGTAGCGCTACAGACGCGCGAGCGTGGGCCTGCGCGCCACAGTGGCGACGCAACGTCGAGCGCCACGCAGTCGGAAGAGGACAGCGCGGCGCCAGCAGCTAGCGCGGCACCATCGCAGCAGCAAGCGGTCGTGAAAGTGAACCCACGACGCAACCGCAAGCGGCGCAAGCACGAAGTCGACGCGTTGCGCGTTGAGATGCGCGAGCTATCAGCGAAGCTCGCGGAGCTGCAGCAGTCGACTGTGGACGCCAAGCGCGCGCTCGCACTCGCAGACTCGAGCAGCACCAGCAGTGAGCTCGTTGCGACGCACGTCGAGTATCCAGACACCCTCACAAGTAGAGACCGAGCCAATGGCGCGCAGACTCCAGGGCAGTGGATCGTGATCAAGAACGAAGCGCGTGCGACGCGAGCGCGCTGGGAGTTGCAAGCGCAGACTGAGCGCGACGCGGCAGTCGCTGCGATGCGCGAGAACGTGCACTTGCGCGCGCTCTACGAGCGCAAACTCGAGACGCTGCGGTACCTCGAAGCGCTCTACAGCGTCCAGCAGCAGCAGCAGCAGCAAGCGATGATGGCGCTGAGCAGCTGGACTGGCGTACGTCGAGGCGATATGTATACTGTATCCTGTACGTGTATACTTTCCGGATACTCACGACGCATTGATGGACTGACTGACTGGATGAGCTAGGACCCGCTGTCGATTCCGTGGCGCCAAGACGTCGCAGCGAACAGTGCGCAGCTGAGCAAGCGCGCGCGGCTGAACCCGTTCGACCCGGACTATGCGATCTTTGCGTCGCTCGGCCGCGACTTTGACGCGCAGTACGCCAAAGTCGATGCGATCCTCGCTGCTGCTGGCGTCGCAGACGTTGAGAGCAACTACAAGCGCGAGATGCGGCCAACGCGCGGCGCGAATGGCATCTACTTTCTCGAGTCGGTGCACGCGCACGTGCACACGCGCGACTTGTTTGAGCACGACCGGCAGCACTGGAGCGTGTGGTCGCGCCACGACTTGCACGTTCGGCATGGGCTGTTTGAGGTACGTTATTGTATTGTATTGCATTGTATTGTATTGGTAGTGCTCGTGAACCGCACGACTCACTCACTGCGTGTGCCCAGATCCGGGAGCTGACGGACACGACGATGTTCCGGAAGATGGTGAACACGATCCGCCTCGCGAACACGACAGAGGTCACCCTCATTCGACGCACGGCGCTGAAGCGGTACATTGAAGCCGACCGCGTCGTGCTCGTGTGGGACACCGTGCTGGAGATCACAGGGCCCCTCTCGATGCAGCTGCGCGAGCGCGGGTGGAAGCTCATGCGTCCGCTCCGCAGCCGTCCGCTCGGCTACAGCAGCGCCGGTCCAATGCACGTCGAGCAGTCCGTTGTGCGCATTACACCAGAGCTCTCGAGCACGTACGCCCCGGAGGACATTGGCGCTGGCTCGGTCACGAACGAAGTCGTGATGTCGTACCGGCGCCACATGCGGTGGCTCCACCACCTCAACCGCGAGATCTTCGTTGCGGAGTTTGGGAAGAAGCTCTCGCTCGGATGCGGAGCGTCGCGGTGCCACAAGGACATTCCGACGTGTCCTGCTGCTAGCAGCAGCAGCAGCGACTGCAGTGCGAGTGACGAACTCCCGAGTCTCATTGTGCAGAGCGACAGCAGTGGAAGTAGCAGCAGTCTGCCTGGCGGACCGTGCATGGCGACAAGCAGCTGGCGACCCGCGTGCGTGTCGTAGGAGAGGAGAAGACATCGATCAGCGCGAATGAGAGAGAGAGAGAGAGAGAGCGCGCGTCGCGTAAGAGTAGCGTTCCCTGACCCACTGCTGCGTCTTAGACTACCTCGGCATCGTTTGGTGGAGTCCTACTGCGACTCCTAGGACGACTCGACAGCGCGCTGCAGAGCCAGTCGAGTCCATCGTCCACGCCTTCGCGCGTCGTCGCAACAGTCGCTTGGACGTGCGACGCATTCGCTGTGATCACTCCAAGCTCGAGCGCAGCGTCGACCTCAGCGACTGCCATTGCGCCGAGCACGTCCTGCTTGTTAGCGAGCACGAGGAGCACGGCGTCGCGCAAGTCGTCGAGCTGAAAGAGCTTGCGGAGCTCATCCGCTGCTTCCGCGATGCGCGCACGATCGGCTGCGTCAATGACAAAGACTACGGCGCGCGTGTCGTTGACGTAGCGCGGCCAGAGCAGACGAAAGACGTGGTGGCCGCCAATGTCCCACGCCGTGAACTTCCAGCGCTTGTACACAAACGTCTCGACACAAAAGCCAAACGTCGGTGACGGTGGTGCACCAACTTTGTGGTGCACGAGCTGGTGCAGCAGCGTCGTCGAGCCAGCGTTGTCGAGTCCAAGGAGCGCGATGCGGCAGGGCGTGGCCCAAACGCCCACGACGGCATCGACGGATGCGTGCACGAAGCTCGCGACAGCGCCGCCCATCGCGCTGCGAGGTGCTGGTGTTGCTGCTTGATGCGGATGGGTACAACTACACCATACTGAAAGCCAGTCAAACCATCGGATCTTGGCGATGCACGACGCCGCACAGCGACGGAACCAAAGAGCAAGCGCACGATGCGGCAGAGTTCATTCATAGAGAGCTAGTGTCGATGCTCACGAGCGAAGGGATAAAGACGTGCATACCACTGAAGCGCACGTGTGGCGCCGACTGACTGCAGGTCGCTAGAGCACTGTCCAGCTCTCGACGCGTCCGACTTTGCCAGTGAGCGCCTGCGTGAGCCACTCGAGTCCTTCGTAGAGACCGGCGCCAGTGATCGCGACTGTCGGCTCGACGTGATGCGCGTTCTTCGTCATCGTGTCGATATCGATCGCGGCTTGGATCTCTTCGATCGTCATGGCGCCAGGCAAGTCCTGCTTGTTTGCAAACACGAGGAGCTTGGCATCGCGGAGCTCGTCGTCCCGCATCACTCTGCGGAGCTCCTCGCCAGCCTCTGCGATGCGCTCGCGGTCGGAGGCGTCGACGACAAAGATCACAGCGTTCGTGTTCTGAAAGTAGTGGCGCCAGAGCGGGCGGATGCGACTTTGGCTACCGACGTCCCACGCAGTGAACTCGACGTTCTTGTACTGGAACGTCTCGACATTGAAGCCAATCGTGGGGATCGTCGTCACGACTTCGCCGAGCTTGAGCTGGTAGAGCAGCGTGGTCTTGCCAACCGCGTCGAGGCCGAGAATGAGCACGCGGCACGGCGTGACCCAGTAGCTCGAGAGCGTGTCGAGCGCCGACTGGACGTAGCTCGAGACAAAGTTGCCCATGTTTGCTTGGTGAAGAAGGTGGAGCTTGGTCGAGAAGGCGCGTGCGGAGAGATGGCGTGTGGTCGAGACAGCGACGATTGGCGAGTGCGACTCATGGCAGCAGCAGTCGCAAGCGGCTGTGGTGTCGGACCTGAAACAGCCGATGGGGACTTGTGTACCCCATGTATCCACCACACCACGCACGCACGAGCTGGCGCTGTGTGATTGGCTCGACAGGGTGTAAAGGACGTCACTTCGAGCCTGAGCATAGGCTTCACGATGCTCGAAGGTCGAAGCGCATCGTTCTGCGCGCATTAGCGTCGAAAGAAGGCATGCGGATCTGCTTGCATTCGCTTCGTGATGCAGCGCAAGCCAAGAGAGCGCATGCTTGGACGCACATTGCGTGTGCACCTCGCTCGGCTCAAAGGCTGCGGAAGCAGGGAAGGACGACGAACAAACCCAAGTTGGAAGGAGGAGGATGAACCAAGCATGGATGACGTGCGTAGTGTACATGAAGATGTATAGAGGCAGGGATGGATCGCTACGTTCGCTTGCTGTGCGCTCCTTGCCGATAGCAGCGCAGTTAGGCTCGACGAGACATGGTCTTGCTGAGCCAGTCGAGTCCTTCGTACACGCCTTCGCCAGAGACTGCGACCGTCGCTTGAATGTGGTGCGCGTTTCGCGTCACGCTGCTCAAGTTGAGCTTGTTGCTGATCTCGTACAGCGCCATGCAGCCGGGGTGGTCCTGCTTGTTTGCGTACACGAGGAGCTTGGCATCGCGGAGCTCGCCGTACTCAAAGAGACGGCGGAGCTCTTCCGCAGCTTCGTCGATGCGGAAGCGATCCGCTGCGTCGACGACAAAGATCACGGCGTCTGTGTTCTGCAAGTAGAACTTCCAGAGCGGTCGCAACTTGCTCTGGCCGCCAATGTCCCACGCAGTGAACTCGATGTTCTTGTACTGGAACGTCTCGACGTTGAAGCCAATCGTGGGGATCGTCGTGATCGCTTCGCCGAGCTTGAGCTTGTAGAGCAGCGTGGTCTTGCCAGCCGCGTCGAGACCGAGCAAGAGGATCCGGCATGGCTTGGTCCAGTACGTTGAGAGCGAGTCGAGCGCAGACTGGACGTAGTTCGAGACGAGGTTGCCCATGTTTGTTGGTGGTCGAGCGTGTGCGAGTGTCTGAGATGCGTGAGATAGGCGATGCGTCGGTGAATGGAGAGTGAGTGCGCTACCACCTCATGGCGTGAGCGAGCGCGCAAAAGCCTGAGCGCGTCATGGTTGCTTCGAGCAGTAGCAACGCAGTCAGTGCCTGGGCAATGGGTACACTTTTGTGGTCATGTGTGTTGGCGAGAGCTGATTGGCTGGGTTCACCTCACTCGAAATGACAGCGCATGTTGACAAGCATCGAGTCGTACTTTGCAAGCTTCGTTTCGACAGCGATGCGAGCGCTTCTGTGTCGTCTCGATGCACTTACTCACACAACGTTGTCGTCGCTCACGCAGCGCTGGACGCCACCGCGCCATCGTGTGCTGGTGCTTGGGCTGGACTTTGTTGGGAAGACAGACCCAAGACAACGCACGACGACGTCGCAGATGCCTTTCACAACCACCATGGCCACGAGCGCCTCGAGCACAAGCGCGTTGTGTGTCTGTCGCGGGATCTCGGTGGCGCCTCTATGGTTGATCCACGATGGCAACCGTATCTCATTGACACGCGTGCAGTTGTCTTTGCGACCGATGCGAGTGATCGATCACGGATCTCAGAAGCAACAGAGGAACGCCGCGAGCACTTTGTATATGACGAGCTGCGCGACACAGTGCTGCTCGTGCTTGCGAACAGACAAGATCGAGCAGGATGTCTGACACGAGACAACGCCGCTGAGCAACTCACGCTCGCGGACTTGACACCTAGCACGTTGCACGTCATTGGGACGAACACTGTGCAAAGCGTTGGAGTGGACAACGCGCTTGATTGGCTCTGTCAGACGCTGTCGAGGAGCGGAAGGTAGGATCGACCTACTTGCGTTGCGTCAGTCGCACGCCCTTGGTCCGACGCGAATGAACTATGAGTTGTAGCTCGGTTCGCCACTTCTTGCGCTCACAGCGTCTGCAGACTGGCTTGGTCGCGTTGCGTGGTTGCCTCGAGATGCCTCAGCACCTCGCTCTCGTCGCGCCTCACGGTCAAATGCGATGGTCGCATGGTCGGCGCGGTGTGTCGGTGAACGGAGTAGCCGTGGCGAGCGCGCATTGGCAGCAGTGCTCTCGAGTGTGGAAGGTGCTGTTGCGCCAATGAACTCGCGCCACGATCTCTGAGCAATGCACGCGGCAGCGATGACAAGACACTGCCAGCGCACACCTTGGCCACATGAAGGATCCCGAGGCTCGAGCGAGTCGATGCTGGACACGTCGGACGGACTGGATACTCCTCGTGTGTCCAACTAACGAGCATGTCCACCTCGCGAGGAGCGTGTCCGCGTCAGTGCTTGTGCTACGACCGCCATTCGCCATCCAAGTGTTGGTAAGCATAGAGAGAGAGCACACACGCACACACGCACGCATGGAGTGAAGACCCGATCGCTTGGCTGGCACTCGCTGCGGTCGAGCGCTATCGGATGCTGCTGCACACACGCGATCGTTGCAGTCCGCACGCTGCGATCGACTACGATGCGTGCTCGCTTGACTGAGTGCTGTCTCACTTGCTGACTCTCGTCGCCTTTCGTGCGCGCATCGAGTGATCGCGAGACTCCTGATGTTTGCGCTGGAGCTCGAGCCGTCATCGACGCGAGCGCTGCCTCGAGCTTCCTCTCGACTCAAGTGCTTGCCGTGATCATTGCCGATTGCGGCACCTGATTGTGCGTGGTCCACACTGATAGTACCATCATTCTGAGTGCAGAATGGCGGTATCGACTTTCCTTTTTTCGCAATACTGACGAAAGAGGGCCCTCATGCACAACAAGCAAGCAACACCGGTGCTGAACTCGACACGCATGGTCATGAGGTCGGAACGAGCGTCCGTCGTGCTTCGACTGCCTCGCGTCTGCTGCATGCACGGATGTTACTGAGCAGGCTAGATGGCGCTCGAAAGCCACACAGCGCTTTTTTCGAGCAAACGTCGGTCCACCCAGCACCACCCACCAACCGACTGCGAGATGACGAAGAGGCGGCAGCAGCACGAAAAGTGATCACAGGCGTCCGCCACCTATCAGTGCAAGGCGATGGATGCGAGGCGCTCTACCACACGCGGACAATGCGAGTGCTCATGCAAGCGAGCGGAGCGCCAAGCAGCCATCTGTTAGTCCGTCAATCCGTTGATTGATCGAGCGAGCGAGCGAGCCGGCATCATCTCGCTGTTGAGTCGTCGTGCCGGTTGCTCTGCACACGTACATACGTACGTACATGTGTGTGTGAATGCGTGCGCTGTGACGACGATGGTCCTCCCTTTCGAGATTGACGACGCACTGGCATTGTCCAACACGATGGACTGCCGCCGCATCGAGGTTCCTGGTCGTGGTGGTGGTGGGTGCTGGGTGTGTACCCATTAAGCAGTGCACCACGAGCACTGCTGGTCGCAACTCTCTCGCTCTTGTGGTCCCAGTGCGCGCTTGATGGCCATCGCGCACTTGCTGTCTGTAGGCTCGGTCACCAATGTTGGCGTCCTGGGCTAGATGGTGCTGCGCTCGCTCGCAAAACGTCAGCGACGACCGAGAGTGATGGTTCCGTGTGGCACCGAACAGTCTCTCTCGCCCTGTGTGTGATCCATCGCTTGCTGATGGCGACGACCGCAGCAGCAGCAGCGCTCTGTGCGCACGCATCCACAGAGAAAGGGAGAGAGACAGCGCGCAGTCCATCAGTCAAGTTGCAGCAGTCGTGCCGCTCGCACACGACGCTCGACGCTGGATTCTCAGCATCGACCGACGTGCGGCGCTCGTGGACTCATGCTCCAGACGACTGTCGCGCCATTGCTACGCTCACAACCCAACTTGTCGGCTCTCGAGCACGCACTTCTTCAACACCCCTTCAGTCTATGACGTTTGCCAGCAGCACCAGTGACCAAGGCTTGCACGAACGCGTGCTCACTCCTGCTGCTGCTGCGACTGCAGCAGCCACGACCACCTCGACCCATGATGCCTCCTACGACTTTGGCAGCACGACCTTCGCGGAGGATCCGGAACTCGACCGTGAAGTGAGTCGCTTCCTCGAGTCCGAGTACTTTGCTACATCCACCACTGACGCTGCTGCTGCTGCTGCAACTGCAGCGTCTCCCGTGCTCCACAGCGCGTTCTTGAAAGACGAGCTGCTCTTCATGGACATCAACGAGGCGATCGACATGCCGGACCTCGACTACAACGCGACACCAGTCAGCCAGGCGTTTGACAACGTTCACGCGAGCGTCGACTTTGCAACTGCTACGAACACTACGACGGCACCGCAGCGTCCATCTGTGATGGCCACTGTGCCAGTGCTGCCTGCGCAGCCATCGCTTCGTGTCGTCATCCCAGCCAGCGCGCTTGCTGCTCCGCCAATCCCGTTAGCAGCAGCGATCCCAGCGCTGTTGCCGCCGCCGCAGACCACTGGCCGCAAGCGCATCAAGTACGAGCTCGAGTACTTGCGGCAGCAAGTTCGGCTGTTTGAGTCCCAGCTCGCGCATCTCAAGCAAAGCACTGCTGCTGGTGGCGAGACATCGCCTCCGTCTGCGCTCTCAGCGCTCACGCTCCACGAGTCGGCAACGTTCGCCGAACCGCCGTCGCAAGCAGCGCTCTGGAAGCGCATTGCCGAGCACCAGCACGCGCAGAAGCAAAAGTCCGAGCTCGAGAACCTCAAGCTGCGTGAGATGCTCGAGAGCCAGCTCAAGGTCGCGCAGAGTCTCTCGCGCGTCCTCCGCAAGCGCCAGGACCTCTCTGTACGTACGTCTTTGCCTACCGCGATCTCAACAGCGCGCGCGCCGCTCGATGGAGTGCCTTGATCGTGCCTCTAACTTGTTCCGCTGCCGTTGTCGTGAAGTAGTGGCTCGACCCACCGCGCCGACTTGGTGAGGCAGCCAAGCGCCACTGCGCTGGTGCTCCAAGCCTCTTGGCCAGCGACGCTGCTTCGAAAGCCACAGGTGCAAGCGTCTTTGAGGAGCTCAGTGAGCGTGTTGAGACACTGTATGCTCAGCTCGACACTGTCCTCGCTGAAGCCGGCATTGCTGGACCTGAGACCGAGGAGACTCAAGGCGGCGAAGTCAAGACCGATGCTGACGGTCGCGTCTATCTCGAAGTCGTCGACGTCGCGACTGTGCCGTTTGATATCCAGTCGACTGGCGCAGCGGTCTGGAAGCTCATGAGTTCTGCGCACATGGACTTTGGCGACGTCGTCTACGAGGTACGCCATGCTTACGCACCAGCGCTCTCCAAGAGTGACCATGCTAACACGAACGATGGGCTGTCTCTCCCAGGCAGTCGACGCCATGGACGACGTCGTGCGCGCAGTGATGGCTGTGACAATGCGCGTGCGCCAGAAGACCACGACGCTCCGGATGCACACAGTCGCAAAGCGCATCGTCGAAGCCGACCGCATTGTCCACTGCTGGTGCTCACAGGGTGTGTCGGACGGCAACGTGTTTGGCACCGAGCCAGTGCACTTGCGCGAGAGTGCGTGGTCGATCATTCGCGCAGCGAGCAGCAAGCGCGAGAGCAGCACTACTCGCGAGCCCCTGACGGTCATGCAGTACGTCATGCACATGACGCCGCAGCTCGACAAGGACGACGACGCGAGCGCCGCGGAAGACACCGTCGGGGTGCTCACAGACGTGTGTCTGAGCTCGTTTCGGCAGAACATCGCGACGATGCACCAGATGCTCGAGAACCTCGTGCTCGAAGGCGCGACAGCTGCATAGAGCAAGCTGCGTGGTACGTCTCGAGGCGAGCGTACAGCGAGTTGGAAAGAGTGCGGGAGTAGCACAGTGTCAAGCGCCTCAAGACTTGGTGCATCAATGATCAATCAAAATCGTTCGAACGCGGACATTGGTGTAGTCGTTTCCGGATCCAAACCTCAAAATTGTATGTGATCGGCGAAAGCGCAGATCAAATGGTCAAACACTCACTTGCGCGCAGCGCTCAACGTCTTGGCGATCTCGGCAAAGCTCTCGCCCTGGATACGCGCGACTTCGAGCTCGAGTTCAGTCGGCTGGCGCTTGCCATCGCCGCCAGCAATCGTACCAGCGCCCCATGGCGAGCCGCCGTGCACTTCGTCGTTGTTCGTGAGCAAGTCGCTGCGGTACCCGAGTGGCACGAAGACGAGGCCGTGGTGCGCGAGGAACGGCGTCGTCGACATCGCAGTCGTCTCCTGACCGCTGCCGAGCGAGCCGGTGCTGAAGAACATGCCGCATGGCTTGCCAATGAGCGCCTTGCTCGCCCAGAGACCGCCGCACGAGTCAAAGAGGCTCTTCATCTGCGACGGCAGCATGCCAAAGCGCGTGGGGAGTCCGAGGAGAATGCCATCCGCGTCTTTGAGCGTCTCGGGCGTCGCGATCGGGTGGTCCGGCTTTGGTGCTGCGTAGAATTGCTTGAGGAGTTCATCTGGAAGCGTCTCCTGGACCTGGTAGAGCGTCGCTTCGACACCTGGGACGCTCGCAGCACCGGCCTTGATCGCACTTGCGAGCTTGTCGACGTGGCCGTACATCGAGTAGTACACAATCGCGATCTTGGTCATCGTGGCGGTAGTGTCGTAGACTGGAAGGTGTGTGTGTGTGTCGAGCAGCAAAAGCAAGAGTGAGCAGCCTGCGTCTCGCGCGGTCAAGGACGCCTCGCGAAGGCGGCTACGCGGAGGATTACCTGGTGCGCCGTGATCATCACGACGTCGACCGCGACATGCGAATCAGCACCCCAGCGTCGCCAATGAGAGGTCCTGAACAAAGGAGTTCGCAAGACTCAACCACTCGAGGCTCAAGCGATCGCCACACCGAACCAGATGGCCGGCGGCGCGCGCCACCGAGAGATCAAGTCGGCAAGTGCGATGACGTCAACAGGTGTCAAGTTCTACTCTTTGGATGTGCTCACGTGCTCGGAGCAGCACCGAGCAAGGTGTTCTCGAGGCGCTGGCGAATCGCCGCCATGGTCTGCAAGTACGCTGCAGTGAGGACGTCAGTCAGCGCGCCTGGCGCGAGCGCACTGTCCGCAGCAGCGCTCGACGCAAACTCGGGCGTCACGCGCACTAGCGTCTCCAAGACACTCGCGTGGTGAGCGCAGTCGCGTGGCACTGTCAAGCGAGACCAGCCCGCCTCGTGGGTCCGAATGCGCTGGCCAGGGCTGACGCGCGCGCTATCGAGCTCTCCGACCGAGCACCAGACTGTCCACGCTCGATCCGAGTCGATGAACCTGCGCACGACCATGTTGCTGTGGACCGGTACGTCTGTGCCGCAGAGGTGGAGCGTGCCGGCAGATGCCAGGTGCACAGTGCCCTCTGTCACTTCAGTCGCCTACCACGGCATACACAAACGAGAAGATGAGCGCCGCTGTCGTTCAGCCTCCGCCTCACCCAGTCGTGCCGTCGCACCGTGTAGTTCCCATTCGGCAGCGTGCCATGTGCGAGGCTCGCGAGCTTCCACCCTGCAGCGCTCGCAACTGCGGCACTGAACGGCAGGAGTATGCGCTCGAACAGCTCTACGTACACGCCACCGCTCGCATCGCGCTTGGCGCACACGTCGTGCGTATCGTAGCTGCCGGCAGTGCGTCCTGCACTCGCAAACACGTCGGTCGCTTGCGCGTACATGGCTGCGACAGTCTGAGCAAGGCGCGCGTACGTCTCGTGGCCATCTGCCGTGTCTGCGACCTGGAAGCGCTCGGGTGCGCTTGCGTGGAGCCACTGCGAGCCAGCGACCCACAGTGAGCTGCAGAGCAGGCGACAGTCGCAGGGAGCGAGCGAAAGCGACGGTGAAGGGCGACGTACCGACGCATCTGGTTGCTTGCGCAGCGCTCGCGCGAGGCTGTTGGCGAGCTTGATCTCGTCAGCGAGCTGCATGCGCAGCTGAGCGTTCGCTGCTTCGCTCCGGCGCTTCTCGGCCAATTGAGCTTGCGCCATGTGCCTCCACTCATCCGATCCTTGTGTCTCGGGAGCGCTCGCAGACGCCTCGCCTGTTGTTGTAGTTGTGTCGACTGGAGCTGGGCGAGTGGCTCGCGCACTCTGCAGCGCCACGAGCTGCGCCTCGAGCGCACGGACGTGGCTGCGCAAGTACTCGAGCTCGCGCTTGGTGCACTTGGTGATGAGCTTGACGCGCATGCTGTCGGATGGCACAGCGATGCTCGTGTCGTTGAGCGGCGAGTCTGTGACGGGCAGGACCTCATCGTCCCTTGCGCTCCTGCTGGCTCCATTGGCAGGCGTAGTAGCACTCACTCGCGTCGATGAGAGACCACTAAGCATTGCATGATCGACTGCGACAGCGTCGAGGAAGCTCAGGTCAGGCAGATCGAGGGCGAGCAGGTCGAGGGCGAGCAGGTCGAGGGTCTCGTTGCTGGTCACTTGGAGCTCGTCGTGTGCGCTGCTGCCATCGCCGCGATCGCTAACGCTGTCAGCATGCTGGAGCAGCAGCGCAGCAGACGCGCTGCATGCGCTAAGCGCATCGTCTGTCTCTCTAGCAACACGTCTGCTGTCGCTGCGCCGCATCTGTTGACGAAGCGCACCACTGTCCATCAAAGCGTTCGCTGGTTCGAATCCGAGTCATTTGGGATCAAATGGCTGTCTCAGTGAATACATTTCGCTATAGAGTTGCGTTGCACCGCGACGAGTTGAGCTGACCACCCAAGTCGCTCCTCTTACGACTGGGGCTGCACTCCTCGCATGAGGACGTCCTCAATGAGCTGGTGCATGTGCGCGTAGTTCTCATGAAAGCGGCCGAGCACGACGTCTGTGAACAGTCCAACGCGGAGCGATTGCTCCGCTGCGCTCGTCGATGCGACAGTCGGCGTCACGTGCACGACGCTCTTGACGATCGTCGGACCATCGGCGCCGTCGCTTGCCGCTCCAGCGCAGCGCTCTATACTCGCCCACGCGCTCTCGCAGATCCGCATAGGGCTCGAGCCAACGAGCGAGCCTTCGGACTCACCCTCCGAGCACCAGACGTAGCACTCGCGCGTGGCGTCGACGACGCGCTTCCCAACGACCTGGAGCGTCACCTGCGCTTCGGACCGCCGCAGCCGCAGTGTAATCGCAACTTGCGCTCGGATGAGACTGTCCGTCGCATCGATCGTCTGCGCATAGCAGCACCACCGTCGATCAATCGATTGCCTCCGTTCCAGATCCATCCACCTCGCAGACACCCTAGTCGCACCTGAAAGATCCCGCTTCCGACGGTGACGGACTGGTCGCGAAAGAGTGACCACATCGCAGCGCTCGTCGCGTCGACACTGAACGGCACGACGTGGCAATCGACGACTTCGAGGAACACGCTCCCGCTCTCGTCGCACTTGACTGCGCCGCTCTGCATGGAGGTGTTCGCAGTGGCGACGCCA
>JAASFT010000683.1:0-14708 GCA_023333885.1 Globisporangium parvum
GCCGATGCGTACGCCAAGTACATCAAGCTCTTGCCGAACGGCGGGACGATCCCAGACGCACCTGCGTGCGGACACCCTGATGCCGCCGGCATGGAGGGCGTGAACGACTTCGGCAAGGCGTTCAAGAAAGCTGGGAACGCGTGGACGAAAGCGCTCTGTCAAGCCGACTCGGATGGCGACGGCTTCACGAACGGTCAAGAGATGGGCGACCCATGCTGCACGTGGACACCGACGTCGACTGCCGGGCTCATCACGGACGGCATCTCGCACCCGAGCGACAAGACCAAGACGCCATCGAACGCCAAGCTCATTGCCGGCTGCTCCGCCTCTGGCACGACGACTGGGACAACGGCCAAGGCCACGACTGCTCCTGCTGCAGGCACGTCCGGCACACCAACAGCGAGTGGCGGCAGCAAGACTCCAATGAACGGCACGACCAGCGAGTCGGCTGGCGTGACCGACGTGCTCGCGCCAGTGTCTGCGACTGCGGCGCCAAAGACCGCAGGCGGCGGCGGAATGCCTGCTGACGACGACGAAGACGACTCGTCCGAGAGCGCGATGGTGACCAAGACTGGCTCGAGTGCATCGGTCGCTGGCGTCTCGATCACGCTGTGTGTGTCGGTCGCACTGCTCGCTGTTGGTGCGTTCTAGAGTATGTATGAGAGAGACAGCGTGCTTGCGTCCATGTAAAGGCGGACGCAAGCGCTGAAGTCGTAGTGTAGCGTCCATTCCCGTAAGACTGAATGAGACTTCTCAGTACTGACCGAGTCAACGTTTGAGAACCTCGAGACAGTGTGAGCGTGCTCGTTGTTGGACTTGGACGCCAATCGCCAAGAGCAAGTCGCGATCGTAGAGCGAGCAAGTGTGTGTGCATCGAACAACTGGGGTAAGCAAGCAAGCAAGCACGCGAGAGAACGAGAGCGAGAGGGGGTGTGCGTCTGTTGCAGATGTGCTTATGGCGACGGGATGACCCACACGACGATCAAGACGACTACGAGCAGAGCAATGATGCCGTACAACTTGCACGCCTAGTGGTGACACACCAGACAAAAGGGAACCAGTCGCAAGCGCACACACCGTGTCAGACAAGTTTGCATGCAACACAGGAGGCAGCCGCAGAACGGATCACTGCCGTACCTTCTTCTTCTTTGCGTTCACTTCGCGCGCGACTGCCTCTTGCCGCTCGATGTCTTGCTGTGCACGGTCCATTCGCTAGTAGGATCATCGTTGTATCATAGCCGAGAGTTTGAGAGAGAGAAGAGTGTGCTGTCAGTGTCACGAGCGACAACAAGCACAAGACAATGCGTCTGTACATCATATGCGCGCACGTACGTTTCCAATGTCGTCGATCATGACGTTTTGCTCGACGACTTCGCCGTTGATCGCCTGTGCGTGGTTCTTCAGCCCTTTGACGCCGCCGTGGATCTGGTCGAGCAGTGCGTCCTGCCGCGCGAGGTCTTGTTCACGGCGGCGCTCGAGCTCTTGCGTCGACATTGCCTGGTAGTTGCCGCTGCTCCCGCTCTCGAGGTCGTCCGTGCTGCTGCCGTTGCGGTACATTGGGTGGTTCGATCGCGTCGCCATCGTCTCTCGTGTGCGCGGGCGTGTCGTGTGCCTAGTGTGCTTCGTGTCTAGTGAAGAAGGAGCGTAGCAGTGGCGGCGCTTGAGCTACTGCTGCTGCTGCCAAGAGACGCACAGACGCAGCGAGGTGGCGTGCGACTCGAGGTGTTGCTGTTCTTGTTGTGCACGCTTGGAGCGGTATGCGACGTCGTTGTGGCGTTGTTCTCTGTGTGGGAAGAAACCTCGCAAATCGATTCTAGGCGAGTGACTGCAACAACGTAAGTGGACTATGCGAATCATTTATAGCGTACTGAATTTCATCACTATCAAATGCAGCAAGCTGAGCTGGATTGCCAGTGTTTACGTTCTCGATAGTGAAATAACTCAAGAGACAACACCAAGCGAACTGGATTCTCTCTCGTCTTGGCGGTGGTTGACCCTGGCACTCGTGGTCTTGGACATCGCGCCACCTCAGCTCGATGCCAGACATCTCGGCTCACATGTGGTTGCTCCAGCAATGCTAGTTGCTTCTCGAGTCGTAGTCGCCAATCGGCTCGACTTCACCCATCAGAGAGCTTGCGCGAGACTGAAGCTCTGGCATTCCATCTAGGACTCGTCCATCAAGTACCGGCCCTGTGTTGCTTTGGTGCACGTCTCGAGTGTAGATGACTGATAGTGCGCGTATGTGTGGGGTTGGCAGGGCATCCGGCGAACGCTAACTCTCGGACGTTGGGAACGCAGACAACACGATCCCGCAAGCGGCACTCGGGACTACGTCGCGGTGCGTCCTTGTGGTACTGCTCTGCTGCGTCAATCGACTCATAGCTCCTGCTGCCATCGGCGTGACAGAACTGAGCGTGGTCAACAGGAACGAATGCGGCATCTACCAAGGCGCGGCCGTGCTGATTGAGCGTCCGCGTGGTTGAGAGCAAGACTGTCGAGAAGCTGGAGTGTTTGCGTAGGATGTTGTCGTTGAATGCGATGAGTAGATGATCGTCGCGCTCAACAGAGTCGCGAGCATGTACGCGTTCGTGGCTGCTCCTTCACCGTTCTTGGAGAAGCCAACGCTCTTGCCAACGACGACGACGGTGCCAGTGTCGGCGCTCGAGACGATGCACGCAACGCGCCTCATACTGCGTTGATGTGGCCGATGATCGTAGACACGCCGTGCAGTCAAGACTTTGCAGTCAATGGAAACGGCGCGATTCGCGACCTCCACGACGGAGCGTACGCGATCAGCGGCAGTGCGGCACCGCACACCACGGCGACGAGCGGGTCGTTCACGCTTCAGCGGAATCGGCTCGCTGTCTGCACGTTCGAGATCTGGAGCGGCAGTGCATCGTGCTTTGCGCTGCTTCTCCGCATGAGCGCGAACGACGACCTCGAGACGCTGATCAACACGGCGCACGCAGCCGAGTCTGGCGCGACGATGCTCGCGTCCTTGGTCGAGTGCTGATTGACTAGTCGTGTGTGCGTGGTTGCGGCTGCTGTCGTGTCGCGGACCGAGCTCTCGACACCACCTGACGAGCTCTAGACGCCACTTGCCGAGCGCCGAGACAGCAGGAGTGAGCGCACCACGCTTGATGTGGAGGAGTGTACAGCGAGCGCTGTTTGAGATCCTAATGCTGTGAGGCACGGGATTCGGCTGTCTCTCGCCTGAGCACAGCCAAGTTGCCTTTCGTACTTTACTGCATGCACACAGTGCGCACACCTCCCTTTCGCTCCGAACGTTTTGCCCAGTTTTTTCGCTCCATGCAGTTCTAGAAGTCGCACATCGAGCCATTTCTGTTGTCGAGTTTGAGGTGTGACCCACTTTGTATGCACTTCCAGAGTCTTGATAGTGAACCCTATTGAGCTTGCTTATCGCGAGAAAGAAAGGATGGCAAGTGTATGAGCTGCTCACTCTCGGATCTCCTCCACACACACACACACATACGACATCATGAAGACCACTGCGTTCGCTGTCCTCGCCGCGCTCTGCCTCTCGCTCGCGACTGCGCAGTCGACGCCGTCGCCGACGCCGACGCAGCGAGTCGGCCCGACGCCCGGCACGCTCGGCGCGAGCAACGTCGCCGGCATCCCAATCACGCCTGTGACCACTGCGCCTGCTGCTGCTGGCAACGCTGGCGCGAGTGACAACGAGCCGACGAGCGTCAAGCCCGGCGCGGTCGGCGTGACCTCTGCGCCTGCAGCAAGCAACAACGGCAGCAGCGCATCGAACCACTCGTCTCCCATGGCAGGCAGCACGCACATGGACAACTCGAACAACTCGAGCAACTCGGCTGGCAAGACATCGGCGTCCAAGAGCGACAGCACGACACCTGCACCGACACAGAGCGCATCGTCGAGCGCGCTCGTTGTGGCCGGATCTGTGACTGCGCTCGCAGCCGTCGCAGTCGCGTACTTGCTGTAGAGTGCTCACGGGAGCGCTCTCGGTGAACGACGCATCCTCGTTTGTATTTTTGCGAGCGTACCAGCCAGTCAGCCAGTCAGTCGACCATTCGGTCCATCGTATCGCCAGATACGACTTGGCACGAGCGAGCGACCGAGTCGCAGGAGCCACGACAGCACGGACATCTCGACACCCGTCGCTCGCGTTATATAGTCTCTCTACGTTCCGTTCCGAGTGTGTTTGTTTGCCATTGAGGACGTTGTTTGCTTGCGACGGTAGTTGGAGCGGTCTGCAACGCGGCTCGTGGCTCGACAGCTTGAACGAGCAGTGCGAGCAGTCAGCCAGCAGGGCACTAGGTCTCTGCGAGCGAGCGAGCGATGGGTGTAAAGGACACATGTGGCGTTCGCATGTGAACAAGTGGCTGTTCGTCTGGCTCTGAGGTGTGTGCGCGTGTTGCTCAAGAGCTTGGCCATCGACAGACAGACACGAGTAGAGGGTGAGAGCATGCGCAGCTTGCTCGCTCGCTCGCTACGATTGTGCGAGTCGTGCCTCTGCAAGTGGCACCAGCGCAAGTGGCTGAGGCGCCAGCCAATCTTTCGTGGCTGGATGTGCACACTAGCATCTGCTGCTGTTCGGACGCCAAATGCATCCCCAATGCATACAAAAACTATGCAGGCAAGTCGAATGTTGAAATGCGAAACAGGTGCACGACACTCGTTGAGATCGTACTTGAAATACGATGTTCGAACCAGCCTCGACACCAGCATTTGCGTTGCGCCAGCTGGGCTCAACGAACACCACCACTTGCTCGTCTTCGTGGCGAGCAGCGCTGCTTGCTTGCTTGTACGACCGGATGTTGCTTGCTGGGCATGAGCTCGTGCGCGCGAGCTCGGCACTTGGGCTGCAAGCGCTCCATTCCGCAATTCGCGCTCCAGCAGCAACACCAAACAACACCACTGGCACCTTCTACGGCTACACTTGACCGCACACGATGAAGCTCGCTCTCCGCACGCTCGCTCTCCTTGCGCTCGCTGCCGTCGCGTCGGTCCACGCTGCGAACGACGCACGCAATGCATCGGACTTTATCTCGGGCGTCGGTGCGCCAGTGGACTCTACCGGCAGTGGCGCTGTAAGCGGCGGCCCGAGCAGCGTTGTTGGGACCGTCGCGCCTGCGAACATGACGTCGACCAACAAGAACTCGACATCGACAACGACGACATCGCGCAAGAACTCGACCTCGACAACGACGTCGGGATCGTCCAAGACCGATGCGAGCACCACTATCAGTGGTGGCAAGTCGAACGCGACGGCGAGTACGCCAGCGCCGACGACGTCGTCAAGCGCGAGCGCTGGTGTCGTGGTGAGCGTCGTGACGATCGCGATCACTGCTGCTGCAGCGCTGCACTAAGTCGCCTTGTTTGTCCAAGTTGGTCAAGCCTGTCGTGCTTGACGGAGTTTGCGATCCCAATTGCATACGCTGTTCCAGTCATATACGTCTCGTACACTTTGCGTTGCCCTTGTATCCGATCAAAGACAATCACAGTTCGCACAGTCGTATCGGATAAATACGTTGGATTCTCTGGTCGCTATCGTCGTCGTTGCCGCAGGTGCTGCGTCCAAGACTCGGTCGCTCGCTGCCTCTGCTGCCACGAGCGCAATGGGGTCCAGAGGATATACACCGCCCTTGTGTCTGTCGTGAGCTGCGTCTCGCTCCTTTGGATCTGTCTGGCGGCGTTTGTAGACTGGTCGCTTCAGCGTCGAGGCTCGCTGTCGTCACGGACTGCGGGATGCCGAGTCGGAACAGTGGGGAGTTGCATCCAAGTTGCATACTCGCGCAATGCTCTGGCGCCACTGCGAAGATGCGGTCGATAGTCGAAACTCCTGCTTACTGCACGACGCAGTTCTCTTTGCTGCGCCGTCCAACAAACGACTTTTCCTTCTCGAGCAGCATCTTCTGCGTCATTTGAGCTGGAAGCGCACAGAGTAAGAGGCGTCAGGATGGTGTGGCAATGCTGTGACACCACGAACTAGCAGTCACTAGCAGTCGACGTACGATTCAGACTCATGAGGAACGCGTCGCGAGCGATCGTCTCGAGTGCGCCGTTGGTGTTCTCAGACGTCTTTGCACTCGTTTCTGGAAACAGACAGTCGGACAAACCCAATTGTCAGATAAACTGTCAAATATTGTCGGATACGCTCAGAAAAACATCCACAGCGCGCGACGTACCGATGAAGCGGCAGTTGTACTGGTTCGCAGCTGCTTGTCCTTCTTCAGACGACACGACGCGGTTCGGGAGATCGATCTTGTTGCCCACGAGCAGCATCGCAGGCATGTGCGGCGACGAGTACTGGCGAATGTTGTTCATCCAGTAGCCCACGTCTGCAGCAGCGATCATCAGTCACATCAGTCAGTCAATGCCCAACTGTGGCAGCACAGACTCCATCCACACGAGAAGCAGCAGCGCAAGCGCAAGACGGACGTACTGTCGAATCCCTTCTTGTCGCTCACGTCGTAGACCAAGACGATGCCATTTGCGCCTTTATAGTACGCTGCAGACACACACACCGCACACAGCCACGGGACACCAGCGGCTGTCAGTGTTGACCCCCGTGACACGCACACACATCGATGGACAGATAGACAGACGTACTCGCAGTGATGCGGTGGAAGCGCTCTTGACCCGCTGTGTCCCAGATCTGCAGCGTAATGTCTTCATCTGCAATCGTTGTGTGTCGGAGCTTAAAGTCGACACTGTCGTGCATCCACAAATGTCGGATACACGAGCACAGACCCATCTCAGCACATTGTCCGCCGCCATGTTCAGCAAACGCTGCTCGTCAAACCGACTGTCAGAGGACGTACCCAGCAGTCGCTAGCATCGACTCGGAGAACTCGTCGCCTGAGAACACGCGCATCAAGCTCGTCTTGCCCACGCCTACGACGTCCAGAGACACAGTCACAGAGCCCATTCGTCAGTCAAACAGTCAGTCAGTCAGTCAGACTCAACACAGTCGCCTCGAGAGCGCTCCGTACCGCTATCGCCGAGGAGCAAGAGCTTGAGCTTGTGCCGCTTCTTCGGGACAAGTGGCACTGCGCTGTCGCTATCGCCGGCTGCTTTCTCACTCGCACCGCCTCGACCAGCGCGCAGACTCGCGTCGGTCCCACCACTCGCACGAACACTATCGAGCGCCGGGCTCGACGCTTTCAAGAGTGCGCCAGACGACGACGCTCCAGCCGACGCAAGCGACGGCGTCTTGGTCTTGAACACTTTCGCTTTGAACATCGAGGCTCTGGCCGTGAGTGTCTTGCGCGTCGAGAGCTTCTCGGCTTTGAGCTTGTGGTCCTCCTCTTCCTCCATCTTCTTCTCTTCGAGCTGCTCCTCTGTGAGCTGCGTCGTCGCACTCGCGTCTTTGAGCATGAGGTTGTTGTCGACGGAGAGCTGAAGACCTTCCGACAGCGCATCGAGCGCTTTCGCAGACAGCGCGCCAGTCGGCTGGACGACTTCGACTTTCTTCACACCGACGATCTTGCTGTCGTCCTGGAGCTTCGAGACGTCGACGGGCGCGGACCCGACGAGGTAGATCTTGGACAGCGACGTCGCGCGCTTCACGATCTCCGCGGTGTCCTCTGGGTCATCGACTGCGCCAGCGCTGCGCTGCTCGAGCGACGAGAACGAACAGCTCCGGCGGCGACCCGTGCTGCTACGGCCATGGTCAGCGTCGTCGCGCTCCATCTCGGCGTACTTGCGCGCACTAAAGCTCCGAGCGCGGAGCCGCATGTCGCTCGCGCTGCCGCCCGAGTCGCTGCGACTCCACGTTGGGTCGTGGCCGCCGTCGACAATGTCGATCTCGCGCTCGAGCGCTGCGAGCTGGTACCGCTGCTCGTCGCCGTCTTCGTGGTCGTGGTACCGACGCCGCGAGCTCCGCGACGCGCGACTGTCGTCTGCACTTGCGTCGCCGTTGCTCGTCGCGTCGTGGTTGGCGGATGTCTCGGCTGCGAGGATCGAGCGACTGCGCGTGCGGCCGCGGCTCTCGACTGCTGCTTCCATTTCGAGCTCCCACGCGCGCTGCGCTGCTGCTTCGTCGTCCATCTCGTCTGCGGTTGTGTGTGGTTGGTGCGCTGTGTTGTGTGTGTGTGACTGTGACTGTGACTGTGACTGAGACTCGCTGGCTGGCTGTAGGTGGATGGAAGCGTGAGCGTGTGTGTGCGTGTACAGCCAGAGACGGACGCACTATGCGTGAGCGATGGAGCGATCGATGGAGCGAGCGGGCGAGCGTGTGTGGGGAACGAGGGGAACCGCGACAGCGACAGCGAGCGCTTCTCTCACTCTCTGCCTGCCTGCCTCTGCTGTGACGAGTGACGTAATGGAGCGTGTGCAGCGAGAGGTCTTCTCGACAACAATCGCGGTCGAGCCGATGGCAGGTCGTGGTTTGCCCATTGCGTAGTGCAAATGCATTGCACAAGTCGAATCACCCGGTCTGTCTCCCTGCATTATGTCACGGTCGCAAGTCGACAGAAATGAGAGTGCTGTTTATGTGGTGTGATGTGGTGGACAGCAGATCTTTTCAGCGAATCAGCGTGCTGAAAATCAGCATTTTTCAGCGAATCAACGCGGCTGCTTTGTCTCTTGCAGGGCTAGGGATTTCCAAGCATTACTCACGCTCGCACAAAACAGTAATTTACCCACTAGCCGCATCATCAATTCGACTCGCTCATACAGTTTCTGACATGTACTCTCGAACTGCACCCTCTTGAACAAAATGGTACTCGCTGCAGCCTGCGCGACACGACAGACCCTGCGTTCCGACCTGCAGAGCCACACACACAGACATGCCACCGCATCTCACGTCGCGGAGGCACACATGACTGACCAAGCGAGCGAGCGATGGATCGAGCTTCGAGCGCGCGTCCACGTGGCGGTGCTGCTGCTGCGTCTGGTGTTGTCGTCAGCACGTAGCATCATTTGCGTTGACTCGTGCGGACTGCTTCTTCTGCTCGAGACGAGAAGGAGCGACCACCAGCGAGCGCTTGTTCGCAGCGCTGCTGCTGGCTCACGTAATGAGCTGTTACAGTGGTGGTAGTGAGAGAGATTGGGAGAGCGCTGCTGCTTGTGCTGCTTGGAGGAGACCAACGGACGCGACAGCTGGCGCGGTGTGACGGCGCAATGAACCGTACCGTTCGCTTGGACGAACATGGCTACACACAGACAGCGCTGCTCCTGATCGATGGGCAGCACGCGCCAGCTCGTCGTCACCAGTGCGCGATCTCTTTCGCGCTGCCGCATCAACTAAGAATACACACACACACATCACCTCCATCTCGTGAGCTCCTGACGCTCGCTTCCCCCAAAGCGCACGAGCGCGATGCACGCCAAGTCACCACTATCGCCACCAACGCTCGCGCCGTTCAAAGGCGAGGCGTTCCCGACATATGTGCTCCAGCGGATGTCACGCGTCACAAGTGGTTGCACGCCGCAGCAAACTGGAGCAGTCGTGACGACGACACTCGCTGGTGCGGACTCGGCAGATGCTCGGCGGAGTGTGCATCGTTCGCCAACATCGTCCGTGGCATCACCAGGTCTAGGACTGTCGAGCGGGCCTTCGCTCGTCTCGCTCGCCACTGCAGCTCCGACAGGTCTGACACCGCCACAACTGCGCACTGTCAACTCACCACTCGGTTCATCCTCAACGCGCGGGTCACGCACACGACAGCGACCGTCGCTCTCTGACCAGCTCCGCTCGATCTCTCAAGGCGCGCAGGACATCACAGCACAGCTCAAGAGTGCGTACAAGCTCCAGCCGGCTGTATTCGCAACACCGACGCTCTGCGCCTCGGGTGCGTCGTCACGTGCTGCACCAACCACAGCAGTGGTGCTGCAAGCAACGACAGTCGGGATCACCGTCGGGAAGCTCGCGTGTCGCTTCCCGTGTCCTGTGTACTTCCTCCAGGACCACTGCGCGTTCGTGTTCCAGCACCCGTTCGCCGCACGAGAGATTCAAATGGTGATGTTCTACCGCGACATGGCCCACGCGAGTGTCCAGCTGCGCGACAAGAGCTTTCGCTTTCGCGTCCTGCGCGAGCTCGAGCAGTTTGGCGACGACTACGACCCTCGGAACCCGCAGCACGCGATCCAGATCGTCTTTGCAACGATCTCTGAAGCCGAGCGCGTCAAGGCGTTTGTCAAGGAGCGGCGCATTGGCGTCGGGTCCTAGCACCTCAGCAGCAGCAACTACGGCATCCTTCGTCTTCTCAAGTCTACCATGTGAGCGACGGACATTGGTCCTACCTAAGAAGGGGCAACGTGGAACGAGTCGCCATGCATTCGCGAGTCCTACTTGCTACGTCCGACGTCCAACTGCTCAGCGCAGCTCGTCTCATGAGCTAGCGAGTCAATGCGAACTGTAGAGCGAGCGAGCCATGATCAAACGAATCGAGACCTCAGATCGGGCAAGCGCCTACGACTGGTGTCGTCGTCCCTTGGGTCGTTGTCTTCATCAACCTTGTGGCGTCGTTGCGCAGTGGCATCATCCCCAGTGTTCACGGCAACGAGAGCGAGCGAGCGAGCGAGTGCAGTACGACGAGCAGACAGCGCCAGTATCATCATCATCACCATCATCATCATGATCATCATCCGCAGCATCAGCAGCATCGTCTTGGAGCGTGAGGCGTGAGGTGGTGAGAGATACGAAGCTACGCAGTGCCGGGCGGAGCTTGAGCCTTTGATCGATAGCGTAAGACGACGAGAGACGACAAGAGCCATTACCACCAACAGAACGCACCAGCAGCAGCAGGAGCAAGACCAAGGCAACCACGCAACCAGTACAGAGCAGCAGGAGTGCAGCAGGAGTGCAGGGTGCGACCACTGCATGCGCAGTCGCAGCAGCAACGTCGTCGTCCAGATCAACCGCGAGCGGCAAGCGACCAACACTCAGAGGAACAACCACCATCACTTGGACGGAGCACTGCGACACGCACACACTCTCATGCTCTCACTCGCTCACACACACATACACACACACACCCATAGCCATAGCCACACGCAGACACACTCAACAAACCTGCGACGCGTCCGTCGAAGTCGATGCCGCGTCAGCTGCACCAGTTGGGGCCACCGGCGCTGCACCGTCCGCTGCGCCAGTCGCTCCGCCAGCGCTTGCTTGGTACTGCTGGTACGCTTCAGCGCTCGCTTGCGCCGCTGCGCCAGTGACGCCCCACGCTGCATTCGCAGCGTCGACGCCATAGTACGCTGCGTACTCGTAGTAGCCGTTCCAGTACGCGTTCGGGTCGTTTGGGTCCGCAGTTGCTGCGCCAGTTGTCGCCGTCGTCGCTGCTGCGCTCGGTGTCGCTGCCGCTGCTGCTGCTGGGTCAGCCGCGGCAGCGTACTGCTGCTGCTGGTAGTACGCGTCGTACTGACCTGGCGCTGCTTGCGCCTGACCGTACGCACCGTACTGCTGCTGTTGGTCGTAGCTGCCACCGCCGTAGCTCGCACTCGCACCGTACGCGTCACTGCCGCCGCCGTACGCGCCACCGCCGTAGCCTTGGCTCCCAGCGCCTTGGAGCACAATGTTGTCGACTTCGTCCTTCGCACGCTGGAGCATCTCCGCCGGTCCTTCGATCGAGATCGTGCGCACGGGTGGGTTCGAGCCCGGGTCTGGGACTGTTGGGATCTGAATCCGCACGTAGCACCGGTCCTGAATGCCCTTGATCGTCTCGCCGCGCTTGCCAATCACGACACCGACGCGGTCGTTCGGGATCTGCATGTAGATCGTCGAGCTGCCGTACGCGCCGCTGCCGCCACCGCCACCGACGCGCGGACCGCTGTCGTCGCTCAAGATCGACAGGATCTCTTGCTTCGCAGCTTCTTTTGCGCCGAGCGTGCCGCGGATCGAGATCAAGCGCATGCTCGGGTGGTTCGGGTCTGGCGTCTGCGGGATCGTGATGCTCGAGCCCGTGCGCATCTGAATGCTCTTGATCGTCGCGCCGCCGCGGCCGATGATCAAGCCAACGCGCTCGTTTGGGACGTGGAGCTCCATCGTGTCCGTGCCGTCTGGGTTGATCCCGCCGTAGCGCGCCATGCGGTCGTTGTCGTCGCGCTCGCGGAAGCCGCCGCGACCACCGGCCATGCGCTCGTCAATCAGGTTCTGGATCATTGTCTGCGCACGCTGGAGTGCGTCCTCTGTGCCCGAGATGTTCACGTACCGGTGCGGCGTGGCAGGCGCACCTTCCTCTTCCCGCACGATCTGGATGTGCGCACCGGACTTGAGCTGCAAGTCGCGGATCGTCTCGCCGCCGCGTCCAATGATGTAGCCCACGAGGTCGCGAGGCACTTGCATGTCGGTGCTCGCATCGCGGCTCGGACCGCCGCCACCGTAGCTGCCATGACCGCTGTGACCGCCATCTCCACTACCACCGCTCGGTCCGTACTTGCCGCCGCTGCTGCCGCCGCCGCTGTATTCGTTGTCGCGACCGCCGTAGTTGTCGTTCAGCGTCCCATTGAGCTCCGCGACCCTACGTACACAGCATCAAGTGAGTGTGAGCGTTGGTCGCATCTTGGACGTACAAGTGACAAGCCAGTCCGTCCGTTCGCTTGGCATGAGGACGCACTTGCGGAGCTGCTCTTGCTTGAGCTTCATCGCCTGCTGCGGGTTGAACAGAATGTCTTCAACTGCGCTCTGCGCCTTTGCGATCGCTTCGTCCGACTCGGCTTCAATCACAACGTGGAGCTCTTCTGCGTCGTCGCCGTCCTCTGGCGCGTCCTTGGAGCTGCCTTTGCCGCGAATCAGGATCCGCGCGCCAGACTCGTCCTCCATGCGCTTTTGGTTCGACCCACGCGGTCCGATGAGCAGACCTGGTCGCGAGTAGTGTAGAAGACACATTAGTTTGACATATCTCTCTCTCTCTCTGTGCGTGACGGTGCTGCAAGCCAGTGAAGGCTGTAGGACGGCGCCGAGCCGTTGCGCTCGGTGTGCGAGTGCGCAGAGCGTGCGGACGCACCCATGAAGTTGATGTCCGGGTACTTGTCCACTGGGATGTACACTTTCTTCCGCTTCTTCTCGGCAAAGCCACCAGGGGCAGGACGCGCGCCACCGTCGACTGACACAGAGAGCGAGCGATGGTGTGAGTCTTGGCTCCACGTCGAGTGCGGAGAACCAAGAGGGGGAGGTCTTCTTCACAGGCTCCGACTGAGCAAAGCGCGAGTCGAGGGATCGCTCGTGGACGTACCGTCATCCTACAGGATCGGGGTACAACAGACACAGGCGCAGAAAGGAGAGAGCCGATCACAGAGCCACACAAGAGAGAGAGGAGAGCAGCAGGAGCACACGTTAGGATGCTGTGTCGATCGATGCACGTTGCGTCTGCACAGACGATCGCTCGCGAGCTCTTGCAGTCGCCGTCGCACCACCATTCAATCCATGGCGCGTGCTCATAGAGCGCAAGGGAAGACAAGAGAGAGAGCAAGTGGCAGACGCACCTCCCAGCGGCTCTTGCGCTTCCCGAGCGCATCCGACGATGGGATCGCAGTCGCAGCGAGGCGAGCGGCGATCGCACGCGCACGCGCCACAGGGTCGAGCTGATCGTCGGCCATTCTCTCTCGCTCTCTCGTTGCTCTTGCTTGTGTCGAGTCGTTGCTCGATGATCAACTTTGGATTTGTATTGGCAAAGTTGACTTGAGCAAAGTAAGAGCGAGCACAATGAAGTGCTGGAAAAGTGCGCAGTGTTTGCATAAGTACGCATCATTCATTCGCGAAATGAGATGAGTACCGTGAAATATGGCATCAGTACGCAATGCACTTGGAAACGTACGCATGAACCATTCCTGAAGCAGGACCTCAGCGATACGAGTCTGACGAGCGCTCTTGCTGCCTCAGTGCTCGCTCGCTGCACTCGACGTCAAGTGGCCTCGCACTCTCACACGTGCTCGCATATCCATCGATGATGTTGGTCTGCGCAAGTGAACAGGATCGACGTCGACTCGGATGCCCTTGCTGTCATTGAGGTACATGCCTCGGACCAAACGAGGACACCAAGCAACCAACAACAGCAGATCCACTCACTTGATCCCTCTCGCCATACAACGGCGCTGGCGCTCACAGACACTCGAACTCGTGGACTTCAACGTCCAAGCCGCACTCGCGACAGAGCACTTCGTCGTCGGGGTTCAGGTGCGCGCACTCGGGGCACGCGAACGTCGGCACTTGCGCCTCGAGCTCCTCTTGACGCGCGAGCGCCTGCGCTGCTGCTTTCGAGTCCTTGAGAACGATGCCAAGCCAATCGATCTCGTTCTGCAGCACGACTCGAGCGAACGAGCTGGCGTCCGTTGCCTTCAGTCGGTCGGCTTCGCGCTCAAGCGCTTCGATCGCAACTTCGAGCGTCTGGAGCCCAGTCACGACGAACCGGAACTTGATCTCGTCGCGACTGCGGTACATGCTGATCTCTCCGCCGCACTCGCAGCAGAACGCGTTGTCGAGCGGGTTGTCGATGCCGCATGTGTCGCACAAGCTGAACTTGGGCACGTTCGTCTCCCACTCGAGGCGCTGCTTCGGTTCGTCGGCACGCCATGTCTTCGCGAGCTCGACACAGCGAAGGTACTCCTCTTCCTGGATTCTGAGTTCACGTTCCTCCTCTTTCTCTTCCGGAGCCGTCAGCTCTTGAGGAACTCGTGGCTCTGTTGTCGCCTTGGTCAACTTGGAACCGCACTCGCTGCAGAAGTTGCTGCTGCTTGGACTCTTCTTGCCGCATGTCGAGCACTCGACTTCA
>JAASFT010000684.1:0-14693 GCA_023333885.1 Globisporangium parvum
CCAAACGTGTCGTCACGCTTCGCGCCGAACGTGTGCACGATCGCGTCGAGCGCGAGCAAGCGGTAGCACGAGAAGAACGCGAGGCCAAAGGCGTAGACGACGCCCCAGTGGAGCCACGGTCGCCGCCGCAGCGCGCTCTTGGTGCGCGCATGACTGGAAGCTGCCGCTTGTCGAAGCCGCGTCGGCGCTGCTTGCGCTGCAGCTCGCATTGCGCTGTGCTGCGAACGAGCCGGTGGTCGCTCTCGTGCGCAGGCGCGAGCGAATGCGCGAGTGGCGCTGGCGTCACAGAGCGCGCGTCGAGTCGGTGCGCAGGTTTGCGCCGAATGGTGATGACGCTCATCGTCACAGACGGATTTTGCACAGCGTCGCAACCGAATCAGCGGCGGTGCTTACGCTTGCGAAGGACGCGTCGTGGCCTTTCTAGGTGCTGCCCTGAGGCAACCGGCGCCGGGCGGCGCGATGGCGAAGTCGCTCGCGTGGTTGGTTCGTCGGAGAGGACGACGCTCGCTGTTGGGTTTGATGCTATCGGATGCGCTGCAGAGTCGCCACGTCGAGCTCGAGCTCGAGCGGTGTGCGCGTACGTGACTCTGCTGTGTCCTGGCTCACGCGTGAAGGCGAATCACTCCAAACTCGCTCCAGCAACGAGGTGCGAGCGTTGCTCTGCTGTGTGCATGCGTGTGTCGCTGACTGAATGATGAGTCTCATCGATTGCTGCTGGTTGTGGGTACATGCTCGAGACGCTCGGCATCCGCTTGGACGAAACACTCTGTGGTGAGACGACAAGGACCTACAACCCATTGTAGGTGCGTTGCCACCACGCGCTGCTTGGACAGCAGCCGCCATCGGCTCGCTGGGGATCGACATCGCCGTGGCGGCACACTGTCGCCTGCGTGAACTCACTCCTTGGCGAGCGACGAGCTCACGAATCGCGCTTCGGCGTCCATCCATCCTTGTCCATTCGCGACGACACGCTCCACAGCAGTGCTCGCCTGAGCGTTCGCGCGCCAGCGTTCCAAGCATTCTCGCGTCCGCTCCATCGCCTTTTGAGTCCTGTGGTGCTGCCATCTAACCAACTTGCCACGGTGACAGAGGTCTCGTGCCTCGATCTGTCGACTTGCTCCACCTCGCACATGCTGACTTGCTCCACCTCGCACTTGCCGACAACCTCATCCTGTTGCGCCGACGAACGCACCTAGCGCTACGCCAAAGCCTCAAGACGTCGTGCCTGGTTCCGGCACGATAGTGACGGCGCGGTTGGTCGTGTGCAGCAAGCGCAGGCAGGAACGAACGACAGCTGATGGTTGAAGTGCTGCTGCTCGTGTTGAAAATCACATTTAAATGTCGACTATTTCACAGCAACAACATATGCTAGTGCATTTTTTTGAGCTGCGTGGTGTTAAAGATGCTTGATGTTCACGGTCGATTGGCGAATCACTGCTTCGGATCGTCGCGGCTGCTTCGAGCGACCGCTTCGACCGCGGGAAGCGCTCGCTCGCTCGCTCGCCACTCGCGCATTCGCTCCCGACGCTCCAAGCGCCTCCCTCTTCCCTCTTCTTCTCCATCTCTCTCTCTTGTCCCTCGCTCGCTCGCAATGGCGCCGCATGTCGTGCGCGAGTACTTCCCTGACGTCCCTGCGATCCGCTTTGAAGGCGCGAGCGCCAAGAATCCGCTCGCGTTCCAAGAGTACAACGCGAACGAAGTCGTGCTCGGCAAGTCCATGCGCGAGTGGTGCCGCTTCGCTGTGTGCTACTGGCACACGTTTGGCGGGAGCGGGAGCGACCCGTTCGGTCCCGGGACGTTCACGAACCGGAGCTGGGGCGTCTCGAGCCCAGAGAGGAGCACCCTCGACCGCAAAGAGCGTCTGCTCGAAGCCGCCAAGTGCAAAGCCGACGCTGCGTTCGAGCTCTTTACGAAGCTCGGCGTGCCGTTCTACACGTTCCACGACCACGACCTCGTCGACGAAGGCGCAGACTTGACCGAGTCGCACGCGCTCTTGGACGACATCACCGACTACCTCCTGACGAAGCAGCACGCGACTGGCGTCCAGTGTCTCTGGGGCACGTCGAACCTCTTTAGCCACCGCCGCTTCATGAACGGCGCGAGCACGAACCCGGACCTCGCCGTCTTTGCGCACGCCGCGGCGCACGTGAAGAAAGCCATGGAGCTCACGCACAAGCTCGGCGGCGCGAACTTTGTGTTCTGGGGTGGCCGCGAAGGCTACCAGAGCCTCTTGAACACCGACATGCGTCGGGAACTGGACCACATGGCGGCGTTCTTCAAGATGGTCGTGGCGTACAAGGCCGAGCTCGGCGCGACGTTCCAGCTCTTGATCGAGCCCAAGCCGCGCGAGCCGATGAAGCACCAGTACGACTACGACGCCGCCGCGGTCGTCGCGTTCCTCCACACGTACGGCCTCGCGGCGCACTTTAAACTCAACATTGAGCCGAACCACACGACGCTCGCGGGCCACGACTACGAGCACGACATCTACTACGCCGCAGACTACGCGATGCTCGGGTCCGTGGACTGCAACACGGGCGACACGCTCCTGGGCTGGGACACGGACCAGTTCCTCATGGACGAGAAGAAGGCGCTGCTCGTGATGAAGAAAGTCGTCGAAGTCGGCGGTCTCGCGCCGGGCGGACTCAACTTTGACGCCAAGGTCCGGCGCGAGTCGACGGACCTCGCCGACATCTTTGTTGCGCACATCGGCTCGATGGACTGCTTCGCGCGCGGCTTGCGTCAAGCTGCGAAGCTCTTGGAAGCGAGCGACCTCTCTGCGCTCGTTGCCGAGCGCTACGCGTCATGGAAATCGGATCTTGGGATGCGCGTCGAAGCTGGGGAAGCGACACTCGAGGAGCTCGCAGCGTACGCGAACAGAGTGGGCGAGCCGGCGCAAGCGTCCGGCAAACAGGAGCTCGCGGAGCTGCTGCTGTTCCGGAGCATCTCCAAGCCCAACTGAGCGACGCGGTACGTGTAGTAGGCTTGTGCGTGCTCGACTCGCTGCTCGTTGGTGCAAGAGTAGCCTCGAGAGTCCTAGGCTCTCAAGGCTCTAAGGACAACGCGACGGCTGAATCGAACAAGTTCTTGTGTGGTGCTGGTGCTGGTGGGCTGAGTGAGAGCTTGCGTCGGTGGTTTGCTGCCAAAGGCGTGAGGAAGGAGCAGCGCGAGCGCTGAACGAGGTCGAGGACGCGGCTTGCTCGCATCGAGGCGTTCCCTCGTTTTCTTCGCGCACGCTTTGCATTCCCGATACAAACCTGCAGTGCTGTTGGTGTGCTACACGCTGCAGTTGAATAAACTATGCCGTGAGAATGCCAGCTCGCGATCTTCTCCATCAAAGGGGGAACACGAACACGAAATAAGCAAGCGAGCAAGCTCGAAGCGCTCGACGACGACGACGACAGCGAGCATGAGCAGCGTGACACCCCAGCAGCTGCAGGCGCTGGAGAGAGAGGCACAGACGTTGCGCGCGAGCGTCGACGCCGGCAACGTCGCGGACGCCAAGAAGCAACTCACACACCTCAAGGTGCGTGCGCGTCTCTCTGCCTACCCCGACGGACGCGTCCCAGCGTCGATGTCGAATCCGCTTGTGCGTGTGCGCCAATGTGCTTCTAACGGCTGCTGCGTATTGCTCGCTGTATGCAGATCGCATTGACGACGCTGCCGTCGCTGCCGCCATGCATGACTGTGTCTCCGACCGCGACACAAGAGCGCACAATCGCACGTACGTGACGTTCGGTTGCGAACACACTGCACATTCATTCAGCTTGACGCTTACGAGCTCGCTGTCTATCCATCCATGTAGGTCACGTGCTCGAGAGCGCGACGCTGCTGAGCGTCTTGAGCGAAGACATGGCGTCGTTTGAGCGCAGCGTGCTCCAGCTCAAGGTCTACTACAGTGCACGCGTTGCCAGCGAGCTCGCGCCATCGGCGCTCCACTATCCGATTCTCGGCACGCGGCTGCTCCAGTTGCTTGTTGAGAACCGCATGGCCGAGTTCCACAACGAGGTACGATCGATGCGCTTGTATCCGATCGAACTTGCATCCATACCGGTATATCGGTACACACTGGTGACTGACTTGCACTGCATTGCAACAGTTGGAGCTCTTGCCTGAGCACGCGCGCGAGGACCCGAACATTGCGTTTGGCATCAAGCTCGAGCAGTACTTGATGGAAGGGAGCTACAACAAAGTGCTCGAAGCGCGCGAGCACGTGCCGAACCCGTGCTTCCGCTTCTTCCTCGCGCACTTGCTCACAACGGTGCGCGAGAACCTCGCCGAGTGCGCGGAGCTCGCGTACTCGTGCCTCGCGCTGTCGGACGCGCAGAAGATGCTCATCTTTGACTCGCCAGCAGACTTGAGCGCGTACATTCGCGACCGCAAGCCCGAGTGGATCGTGCGCGACGACCGGATCTGGTTCAAAGCGCCAGAGAAGAGTCTCGGCGCTGTCGACATTCCGTCCCTCAAGCTCGTGGGCGAGACGCTCTCGTACGCCACGGAGCTCGACCGCATCGTCTAAGCTCCTCGCCACTTGACCTACTTCCGTACAGAGAGAGAGAGAGAGCGAGAGACTGCGCCTAGGACATGTCATCCGAGCACGACGATGCCCAACGCCTACAAACAGTGTCTTCTTCCACATACGCCGCCTCTCGGCCCTATCAGTCACTCGTCTCGCCTTTCTCGTCCGCCCTCGTGCCTCATGCGCGCGCTTTCTTCTTGCCCGTGATGCCCAAGTTGCTGCTGTGCGCAGGGCCGCGCGCGCGACTCGTCTTCTCGAGCCAGATCACGACCTGCTCCGGCAAGTTCGAGCGGCACTCCCAGTTCGCCGCGGCTTCGCCAAACCAGTGGATCAAGTAGATCGTCTCGGGCGTCGCAGTCGTGACGTTCTTCACGACTTTGCGTGCGAGGAACGTCGTGATCTTGTACCGATGCTCGCGCTTGAGGAGCTCGCGCTGGCGAAAGAGCTCGATCAAGCGCTTCGGAATGTTCGTCTCGGGCTCCCACGTGAGCTCGTCGTAGCCGTCCCACTTGACGAGGTACAGGTCCATCTCTTTCGTCGTGCTCCGCGCGCCGCTCGTGCTCTTCGTCGCGAGCGTGCGGCCGATCTTGACTTCGAGGATCGACTCGACGACGTACACGTCGTCTTCGTTCAGGTCAAACAGGTCTTCGTCGTCGTCAGTCGACGACGCGTCCGCGCTGTTCTGCGCATCGTCGTCGTCGTCGCCGTCGTTGCGTGCAGCGGTCGACGGCGCTGGTCGCTTGGCAGTCGGAGGCGCAGCCTTTGCCTTGGGCTTTGCCGGCGTCTTTGTCTTTGTCTTTGCTTTGGCTGGCGCTGGTGCTGGCGGCACTGGCGCAGGTGCTTCTTCCTCCTCTTCTTCTTCTTCCTCTTCCTCCTCTTCTTCCTCTTCCTCTTCCTCCTCTTCCTCTTCACTGTCCTCCAAGACGATCGCACTCTGCGCCGATGTCCCAGTGACCTTGACCACTGCCTGCTGGCTCCTGTTCCGGCTCCTGTTCCGGCTCCTGCTGTCAGCGCCATTCACTGGCGTCGACTCGTCCTCGTCCTCTTCTTCCTCTTTCAACCGCGCAACGACTCGCGCAAGCTGCGCCTTCGCAGACCCATCCGAGACTGCAGAGGCAGAGGCGGCAGCAGGTCGCTGCGACGTCGCGTACCGCTTCGTGCCGCCTGTGATATCGCGTGTCCGTGGCTTCGGTGACGCTGGGTCGTCGAGCGTGAGCGTCACTTCTGCTTCGTCCGAGCCACTCGCGTCGTCGTCCTCGTCGTCCTCTGCGCTGCTGCTGCTGTACGCCGCAGCGCTGCGCTTGCGCTTGAGCGTCGCGCGCCGCTTCGCGCTCTTCTCCTTCCGCAGTCGGTCGTCGAGCGTCTCGTGCTTCGGGCGCTTGCTACTGCTGCTGCTGCTGCTCGTCGGACTCTTCGCACTGAGACGCTGGTCGACTGCAAACACGCGCTTGCGCTCGAGGTCGACGAGCAGCTCGGCCAAGTCGTCCGAGATCGCGCGGTTCTGCCCTTGGTCGCAGTTGAGCCACTTGACGAGCGCCGCGTACTTGGACGAGTCGGCTGAGAGCGTCTCGAGGAACGGCAGCTCGCGGAGCTTGGTGAGCGCTAGCGTCTGTTTGCCAGCGCCAGTCGCTGCTGCTGTAGCTGCAGTCGCGTGGGTCCGCGTCTTGTCTTTCTTACTCGACGCGTGCGATGGACGCGGCGACGTCGCAGTCGCGAGCTTACTGCTCGCAACTGGCGCATGGCGCGGACTCACAGGCGGAGCGACGGACACGCGGAGCATCGAGCTCGTGCTCTTGCTGGTCTTGCGACTCGCACCAAGCGGCTCTGCACTCGCGCGCGCTGCGTCGGTCTTGTGTTTCTTCGTCTTGACGACTGCACTGCTGCTGCTGCTCTTCGTTGGCTCTGACGACGCTACTGTCGCTACTGCGGGTGCAGCGGGCTTGGATGCCGGCTTCTCGGCCTTGGTCGCTTTCTTGTGTCTGTGCTTCTCGGACTGTCGCTGCTGCTTGCGGCTTGCGACCATCGCGCGGCGGTTCGCAACGCACGTCTGGAGTTGACTCCATGTGTCCAGGAGCGGGCTCTCGCTGTGGCGGAGCTGCAGTGTTGGCGGCAATGGCGCGTCGGGGTCTGCGCTGCCGACGCTCGCGAGGTTCCCGAGCAAGTGGTCCATCGCGAGGCTGAGCGTCGCGTAGACGTCGCGCCGCCGGTGGCGCGCGCTGTCGGCATCCCCCATCGCCGTTCGTTCGTCCGATGGCGACGCACGCAGAGAGAGCACGACCCGAGCGCTGTTGCGTCAACGAGCGCTCAAGGTCAAGCTCACGCAGGCGCTTTTCAGGCGTGTGCACACCCCTTTGTCACGACAGTATAGACTCGATAAAGTACGGTTTCATTGTTCACTTGACTTGACTATCCAGGTCGCATTGAGGCTCCATGTGACTTCCTGAGTCGAGCATGCGCTTGGTGCTGCCTGCCACGACGTCGTCCGTATGTCGGTCTCACGCCAAGCAAGCACGCGCTATCGAGCGACGCACGACAGACAGACTTTGATTCATCCCAGACACGCGCGCCAGCTACGGACTACGACGCTACGCCTTGCTCGTGTTGATGCTGCAGATGAGCCCGGCGTCGTTGAACGCGAACGTGGACTTGACCGAGATCGGGATGTAGAAGATCTTGACGACGCCGCGCACGACGACGTGCTGCGCATTGCCGTCGTCGTCGTCGTCTTCGATCGCAGGCTCGCTCCACGTGCCTTCGATCTTGGTCTTTTCGAGGTACTCGGTGAACGCTTTCGTGCCCTTGTAGCTCCCGTCGCGCTGGCTGTAGAACGAGATATCGTCGCTCACGAGCGTGAGCGTCCCCTGCGTGTCCTTCTGCTTGCGCAGCGCCACGTACTTCTTCACGATCGCGACGTGCTCGAGCGTGGCGACAGCTGCACTTGCGACGCCCATGCTTGCTTCCTTGCTTCCTTGTCTAGCTCGATCGCAGCGCTTGTTGCACGCGTGGGAGGTCGGAGAATGAGCGAGCGACCTCGCATTGCCGGCTACTGCTCTGCTTCCCGCGGTCCACACGCGCACACACACACGCACACAGACTCAGGACATCATTGCCATTGGCGCGAAGCGCGGTGGCGGCTGTCATGACGATGATGGCAGCAGGAGATTGCGAGGATGCGCTCATGGGCTTGAACTTGAACGACTGCGCGCACTCACGTCATTCGACTTCGAACCGCACATCGAGCGCTCGAGCGCGCGCAGTGACGCCCCTGAGCACTCGAGCTCGGTGCAACATGCTGCCGGCGCTGCGTCGGTAGTGGCATCCGACTGGCGCAGCAGCACGCATTGGCGTGTTGGCGACCTGCTCGCCGCTGCGCATTGCTGACAGCGTCAACGCAAGTCGCGATCGCGCCGTTCTCTCCCGCATGGCCTCAAGTCCCGTTGACAGATCGCCACTCTCGTTCTCGCTCTACGAGCGCGTGCATGCGTGTATGCTGCTGGCATCTGTCAGCTATCGCCGCTGCCTTTGTGTCTTTGCGATCGCTCACTCACGCCATCCAGGACGCCTGCGCGAACACCACCTGCTATGCCGTGCGGTGCCAACGCCACTGCGCCTGCATCTGCGCTCTCTTGCGTCGGTCGCTGTCGAGAGGATGCAAAGTGGCTTCGTGAGCGAATCGTGCCAGGACGAGGCAGAGAGCGCTTGACACACACCATGGCGCGAGGCAGATGGCTTGAGCGAGTCCGCGCGCACGGATCGCCTCGTCAGTCTCCGTTTCGCCAGCACCCGCTCACTGCGACTGCCACCAGCTATGGACTTGCGCGAGAAGCTCGTGGTGGACGTGCCAGAGGCGCTGCCGCCGCTTCCTAGCAACGACTTCAACTACCTCCGGTACGACCCTCGCCTGCATTGCATTGCGCTGCCGACTGCGGGTCCTGCTCCCTCCTCCTCCTGACCACCCAACCGGTCCGTCGGTCTCTAGAACGTTCAACTACATGACCGAGCGCCGATTGCTGCGCAAGTTCAAAGGAACGTACCAGAAGGTGAGCTGCCTGCGCTCATGCGGCTCGCCCTGCCCTGCCCAAGCCCATGGTGTCGCTCAACCACACGCTCAAACGTGCCTACTCGCAGTACTCGATCGTCATGACCTGGCTGTCGACGCTCGTCTGGGTCTACGTCCTCTTCGTCCTCATTGTCACGAGCGTCGTCGGCGCCGAGAAGACCGAGCTCTCTGTCAACAGCGTCGCGATCATTGCGTGCGCGTTCTACGTCGCGCTCTACGTTGCGCAAAAGGTTCGACGCCAGTGCTCTCTCTCTCTCTCTCTCCACCCCTGCACCTCGTGCTCTGTCCTGACGCGCCTCTCGCTCGCTGAATGCCTCTGCTCAGCTCGCAGGTCGCCTGCTCCTCATCATGATCTACTGCCTCGTGTTCGCCCACGCCACGTTCTACGCCGTCGCAGACGACTTTGGGCTCTTTGCCATTGCCGCGAGCGGCAGTGACGACAAGACGCGCGCCGAGCACGCGACGACGCGCACGGTCGTGCTCGCAGTGCTCTTTGTCGTCGAAGTCTCGATCGTCGGCGGCTACGTCGCGATGTACGAGCTGTATCCACTCGCGATCCGGCGCGCGTGGATCGACACCGAGTGGTGGTTTGGCATCCAGCGCGGGAAGCGGAGCAACACGCTCACGTACATGTCGGTCGTGCGGCGCGTGAGCACGAAGCGCTCGCGCGTCGAGTACATTGGCGGCTTGGACGCCGACCATCGGCCGCACGGCTTTGGGCTCTGGAAAGACAGCGCGTACCACGGCGAGAACCTCAGTGGCCTCTGGGAGCACGGCATCCCCATCGGTCCGTTCACGAGCCGCGAGCAAGGGAGTGGGTACACGACTGAGAAGCTCCGCGTCGCGTACGCGTCGATCCGCGGCGAGGCGCGCAGCGACACCGCAGACGTCTTCCCGACGTTCAAGCCGCTGACGTGGGGCGTCGCGAACGTCGAGTGCTCCGTTGCTGGCGGCTTCTTCAGCTTCCTGCCCTCGGTCGACCACTTCTTTGGCATGGCGCCAGACAGCGACGGCGGCGAGCTGCTGCACCACCGGCGGCGACCGCAGAGCGCTGCCGAGTGTCTCGCAACGCTCCGGACGCCGCTCGACTACGTCGCGTACCACGACGTCGACGGCCAAGCGCATGCGCCTCACGCTGTCGACATCGCTCGGAGCCACCGGCGCTCGAAAGGACAGTACTTTCGAGAGAGCTTGGCGCCCGTGGCCGTGGCGCCGCACGCGCGCGACGAGGAGCGGAAAGTGGCGCTCGTGTACATCCACGGCATCTTCACGCCGCTCGACAGCGCCTTGAGCAGCATCGCGCAGATCATGGCGCTCGGCGACTTCCCAGCGAGCGTCCACCCGTTCGTGTTTGCGTGGCCAAGCGGGTCGCTCCCGCTCTACTTCTTCCAGTCGCTCCGCGCCGCTGGCGACGACAAGAGCGCCGCAGGCTTGCGCGCGTTCTTCGCGAGCATCGTCGCGGCCGGGTACTCGACCGTCCACATCGTCACGCACAGCATGGGCACGCGCTGCCTCTTCAACTGCTTCGAAGGCGGCTACCTCCGCGACCTGTTTGAGACCACGGCGGACTCGACGACCGGTGCGATCAAGACGGCGCGGATCGAGAGCCTGACGTTCTGCAGCCCCGAGTACCCGCTGCCCAAGTTCGTCGCCGCTGGTGGGATGTTCGACATCATTCGCCAGTACTGCGACGTCATCACGCTCTACGGCGACTCGCAGGTGCGGCTCTGTTGACTTGCGCTGCCGTGAGGCACTGCTGACGCTTGCTGCACACACTGTCGCCCATGCCACAGGACCAAGCGCTCCTGGGCTCGGAGTTTGCGCTCTCGGACAACTTGCTCAATGGCACCGTGCCGTCGCTCGGCCGGAGCATTGGTCGTCACGTCCGCGATCCGTCGTTCCCAGTGCCGTGCGAGTGCGTGTACGTGTCCTCGGGCAAGTACGACACGTCGCGCGACGGCGCCAAGGACCTGAGCTACGCGCAAGTGAACCAAGTCGCAGGGCTGCCGAACGTCGCGGGCTTTGCGCTCAATGGCACGACAGTGTCGTCGCAGCAGTCGCTCGGGACGCGCTCGCAGCCGCAGCCCGTTGACGAGCCACCAACAGCGGCGACCGATGCGACAGACGCGCTGCTGCAGCCAGCGTCGAGTGGACTCGCGACGCCACCGCCGACGCACTCGTCGTACGGCTCCGTGCCGCTGAGCTACACGCTCAACATGAACAGCATCTGCGTCCAGAGCACTGGCTCGGACGTCGACGGCCCGGCGAAGACGAAGGTGTACCTCGACATGGACGTGATCGACACGTCGTTCGTGGACGTGAACACGGGCCTGCGCCACAGCTACTACCGCCTCAACTCGAGCATCGTGGACGACATTCGCGAGATCGTGCTGCACACGCGCCGCGCGCGCGCGCGTCCCGGGCTCATGAAGCAAAAGGGCAACGTCTTCATCTTCTTGGCCGCGCCGTCCAACGTCGGATGACGTGCGATTTGAGCATACGTTGATCAAGACAAGAGTCTTGCACATGGGAGTGGGATGCTTGCTTCTTTCCGTCCACACCCAGCGATCGGATAGTGACAGAACCGAGGGGAAGCGCTAGCTCTGATCTCATTCGTTCATCATCGAGACACAACACACGACCATGGCGGCATCGATGCGAACGGCCGCCATGGCAGCGACGCGCGACCTGCCGTCGCCAGTGCGGCAGCTCGAGCTGCACGCGGTCGACCTCGATGGCAGCGACAGCGACAGCGACAGCGACGTCTTTCCGCCTCCGTCTCCGTCCTGCGCCAGCACTGCAGAGCCGGCTGAGAGCAGCAGCAGCGATGGCACGCAGCATCTCAGCAGCGCACGCGCACATGCGCGCAAGAAGCTCGCAGCCGCAAAGCTCGAGCCTGGCGTCCACGACCGCCCGCTACGTGAGCAACCGACGCCGCAGCAGCAACCTGTCACGTCGTACGTCGCTTATTCGCAAGAGCAGACGTGGAGCAGTGTGTCGGTTGCCCAGACAGCGTGCTCACGCAACCGACTTGGACTGTCTGTCTGTGCCTCTGTGCATGTATGTGCGCGACTATGTGTGGGCGTTTGACTCGACAGGGACGCACGCACGTTTGCGAACACGATCATCGCGTTCCTCGGCTCCGGTGTCCTCGGTCTCCCGTTTGCGTTCAAACAGTGCGGCATCCTCGTGCGTCCATCGCCCGGTCCTGCGTCTGTCAGCACGACAGCGCCAGCACTGCAGCCCTCTCTCGCTCTCTCACTCACACACAACCAACCAACCAACCACTCGGATACCATGTTTGCTCTGTAGCTCGGACTCGCGACGCTCGTGTTCGTCGCAGCGCTGAGCACGTACGCGATGCTGCTCGTCGTGCAGTGCAAGTACAAGCTCAAGGCGCAAGGGCGGCACGTGACGACGTACGGCGAGATCGGGTTCATCGCCATGGGCCGCGTCGGCCAAGTGCTCGTTGACACGTCGCTCGTGATCTCGCAGACTGGTTTCTGCGTCGCATGTGCGTTCGCTATGGTCTATGGTCGGTATCCCCACTGTCGAACAGCATCTGACCGACAACCTAACGCACTTCTCTACTCGATCGTGGCGCTGCGCCGGATAGACTTGATCTTCATTGCCTCGAACGCGCACAAGTTCCTCGACGTCTCGCGCGAGCTCGTCGTGTCGGTCTGCGTGCCGCCGCTGCTCGCGTTCTCGCTGCTCAAGCACATGCGCGAGCTTGCGTACGTCGCGCTCTTGGCCGACATCATGAACTTCCTCGGACTCACGATCGTGCTCTCGACCGACTTGACGTACATGGACGTCGACCACGACGCCATTCGCGTCGTCGGCGTGGCCTCGAGCGTGCCGTTCTTCTTTGGCGTCGCGAGCTACTGCTTTGAAGGCGTCGGCATGGTCCTGCCGCTCGAGAACGCCATGGAGCACAAGCGCCACTTCCCCACGCTGCTCGTCGCGACGGTCGTGATCATCACGTCGATCTACGCGACGTTTGGCATCTGCGGCTACCTCGCGTTCGGCGACGCGACGCAGGACGTTATCACGCTCAACATCGACGGCTCGGACGGCGTCGCGACGCTCGTGAAGCTCTGCCTCTGCACCGGCTTGCTCTGCACGTACCCAGTCATGATGTTCCCAGTGTTTGAAGTGCTGCGGCCGCTCGTGCTCCGTGGTAGCTGCGCTGCATCCGACGAGCAAGACATTGGCAGAGATGCTGCACCCCATCATAGCAGTGGCGACGTCCCGAGCCCAGCGGACGAGCGCAAAGTGACGCTCATGCGCGCATGTGTCGTGCTGCTCACTGCGGTCATTGCGGCTGGCGTCCCAAGTACGTGTGTGTCTACTGCAGCAGTGGTTGTTGTTGTTGCTGGTAGCGCTTGCATTGTGCGCGAGCAGCTCCTGACTGAAGTCTTGCACGGCAGACTTTGGCAAGTTCATATCGTTCATTGGCTCGACGTGCTGCGCGCTCCTGGGCTTCGTGCTCCCGACGCTCTTCTACCTCCGCATCTTTGAAGCCGACGCGCACAGTCCGCGCGTCGCGTGGCCCAAGAAGCTCGTCTTGTACGCGATGAGTCTGCTCGGCGTCGCAGCGTTTGCATCGGGTGTCTACGACGCAGCAGTCAGCGTGTTTGGGTAGATCAGTACGTAGACCAGTGGGTGCGTGAGTGAGGAGGTCGCCACTGGCGTGGATCTCATAGAGCGAGCGAGCGACACGTGCCAGTGTGAAAGTGCTGCTCAAAGATCGTGCCGACTTCGACTTTCCTACGTGTCAATACAAATCGCTAGCACGTAAGAGAATGTACCGAGAAAGTAGAGTATTTATGTCCTTGACGAGAGTCGTCACAAGCGCAACTACGAGCACCATGCACACGTTCCCGTTCGCGCGCTGCCTCGCACCGACGACTGCGCGACTTGCGCTCGCAGCAACCGGCGCCGGTGCGTTCGCAGCGAGCACGCGCAGTCAGCACGCTGCAGCGGCAGAGGGCAATCCAGAGTACACTGGCGGCGGTGCGCGTGGAACACCGCGGATGCTCATTGGCAACCCAGGTCCGTCCATTGTCTGCTTGCATATGCTCTGCGCACATGCTCTGCGCGCCTGTGAGCGCACTGACGACTGACGCTGTCTATCGCCAAACTGTGTGGCGACGGAATGCAGACGCATTCGCGCGCAAGTGGAAGAAGTTCTCGACCGATGGCGTCGACAAGCTCCTCGTGATCGCCGACTTTGACCAGACGCTCACGCCGTACTTCAAGCCGAACGGTGCGTGCGACTTGTCTAAACTGCGCACGTCTGCGCCGATGAGCTGGCAGCCACGCATGCATCTCACGCACTGGTGCTATTGGAGAACAGGCGCGCAAGAGGCGAGCAGCCACGGCACACTCATGACCAGCAGCGTCCTCAGCCCGGAGCTCGTGAAGCGCGAGCACGAGCTCTTTGCGAGCTACTATCCCATTTACATGTCGCCCACGATGTCCCACGACGAGAAGTTGCCGTACATGACCGACTGGTACGCTGTTCGGTGACTGTCGGAGCTCGTGTGAGTGCCTGCGTTGCCTCGGCTCGCCTCTCTCGCGCACTCACTGCCTCTGACTTCGATGCCGACCTGCAGGTGGACTAGGTCGAATGAGCTGCTGCTCGAGTACAAGCTAACGAAGGCGCAGATCACGCAGGCGGTGGCGCAGAGCGACTTGGGCTTTCGTCGCGGCTTCCACGACATCTTCCGGCTGCTCACGCAAGAGGGCGTCCCAGTGCTCATCTTCTCTGCTGGGCTCTACGACGTCATCCACGCTGTGCTCGAGAAGGAGTTCGCCGCGTCTCCGGAGCGCACGACCCCGTCGAACGTCCACGTCGTGTCCAACATGATGACGTTCGACGCGCATGGGACGATCTCGGGCTATCAAGGTGCACTCATTCACTCGGCAAACAAAACTGCGAGCGTGCTGCTCGACACGCCGTTCTGGCAGCAGTGCCAGCTCCAGCAGCGCCGCAACATCATCTTGCTCGGCGACTCGCGCGGCGACGTCAAGATGGCGGACGGACTCGACGTCAGCGACGACGAGATCATCCGCATCGGCTTTCTCAACACGCACGTGGCCGAGTCG
>JAASFT010000685.1:0-14692 GCA_023333885.1 Globisporangium parvum
CTGAGGCAACCTGCGCGCCGTCGTATCCTTCAAATCGCACTCGCGGTTGTCACGATCGCGACGCGTTAGTGGTCGTCGTCTCGGCATAGAGACCGTGGCGTCAAGGATGACCTCCATGCTCGCGAGAGCGAGCACTCACGCGCACGCACAGTCGTCGTCGCTCGAGAGAGTGCTCCAGCGAACCTCGTGTCCGTTTCAAGGTGGCGAGTCGACTTTGCGAGCCAAACAAGAAGCACCAAGAAGCAAACAAGACATCGCACTCAGCTCACGCTCTGATCCTCCTACTGTCTCGCGCGATGATGTACTCGCGCACGACGTCGATCCACTCGTCGCGCCGGAAGCGCACGCGGCTCACGGCTTCGCGCTTGCGGCGCTCGCGTCTGCTCACGGAAGTCGCAATGCGCAAGCTGAATCTCGACCCCGAGAAGACCGAGCAGATGGAGCTCATCTCGGACCAGCTCTCCGAAGACGACATCCACTTCTTCACGCACATCTTCTCGCAGATCGACAGTACGTCATGCTCGCTGGCGTGCCCATTGCCTCCTGTTGCTGGTGGGATGACTACGACGTTCGTTCGCTTGTTCAGACTGACTCATGCGTGATGTGACGCTGCATGACAGCCGACCAGCTCGGGATCATCCTGCGCTCTGAGCTGCACGAGGTACGTGACGCAGCAGTCGACTTGAGCGCCTTGATCTTCGTAGCTCGTGGGGATACACGCATCAACGTTCTGACAGCTACGATCTTACGGCAGTACGCAGGGACTCACACTACTCGGCATCTCTGCGACCGACAAAGAGCTCGATGAGTACCTCCTCATCGCCGACGCGGACGGGAGCAAAGCGATTGACTTGCAAGAGTGGATCGTACTCTGCGGCATGCTCGTGAAGCCGCCGCACGAAGAGAACGAGCTCCTCGCTGCGTTCCACGTACGACTCGCAGTGCAGATCTGCGTTGTGAGTACGCACTCACACACTGATCCACTTACACTTGCGCTGCTATTGACGCAGTGCCTGTTTCCAAACGAGCAAGACATCCCAGTGATCGTGTTCCGCACGAAGATGCAGCGGCTGCTCGAGAGCGCGTACGCGCACATTCCCGAGTGCAACCAGCACGAAGTGAGCTGCTTTGTCGACGACATCCTCAGTGCGCTCGACCCGAACAACACCGAGTGCATCGACGTCCAAGAGTGCATCCGCATCCTCTCGACCGCGTACAACGCCAAGCCGACAGCGACGACGATCTCGTCCGAGTGAGCACTGTCAGTGCAACTTCAACTCGCTCGTGTGGTTGCTTCAACACAAGCAACTACGTAGTTTCAAACAGGGACTACAGCATATACAGATCAAGCGATCGAATCTGACCTTGATACGTAGTGAATACTACATATTTCATTGCGACCTGCACTCATCACACACTTTGTTTGTATGGTCTCTTGTTTTGTTTGCAGTTTTGCTGGTAAGTTACAGTTGTAAGTGCACGACTCGAGCGAAAGAGAGCAAAGAACAAGTCGAGCAGCAGAAGAAGGTGGTGCGAAGAGCGACGTCCTCCATCACGCGCGCGCACGTGTTCCGCATCGCATCGATCGACCGCGAGCGCAATGCAGTCGCCGCCATCTGCGTCTGTCATGCCGCAGCTCGTGCCGCTGCACCAGCAGCAGCAGCAGCAGCTCTCAGCGTCCGAAGAAGAGCGATCGCTCCAAGCATGGCGCGAAATGGTGCAAGCGAGCGTCGAGTGCGAGCTCTGCAACGAGCCGTACGACGACGAGCACGACCACATCCCACGACTGCTCTTGTGCGGCCATACATTCTGCCAGGTACGTCTGTTTCTCTCTCTCACACACACTGGCGTAGTCGTCTGTATACGCGCAGCCAGTGTCGCCTTCACTCTGTGACGCTCGTACGCATGGCGTCATGGATGCTTGTGTGCCATTTGCCTGACTGAACAAACGTGCTATAGAGCTGCCTCGATGACTGGGCGAGCGTCGAAGCGAACGCTGGACTTAGCAGCTCGACCGACGACGTTGCTGCAATGGACTGCCCCACGTGTCGCCGCACCACGACGTTCGACAGTCGCGTTGGTGCGCGGAGTTTGCCAAAGAACTTTGAGCTCTTGCGCGTGCGGCAGGAGATCGAGAGCCAGACGCAGCTGCAGCTACGGCACTTGAAAGAGCTCTGGGCCACGCGCGTGTGGGAGAAAGAGCAGCTTGCGCGCGAGGCGCAGGAGCACGCAAAGACTGCCGAGCGCGAGTCGGTCCAAGCGTCGCAGCGCGCGCACTTTCTTGCGCGGCAAGTCGCAATGAACGAGCAGGAGAAGAAGCAAGCGCAAGACATGGCGGAAGACGCGCGGCAGAAAGCGGTGCTCGCATCGCAGCGCGCGGAAGCGCTGCAGCAAGAGACCGACGAGCTTAAACACCAGCTCCAAGTCGAAGCGATGCAGCTCGAGCGCGTGCAGCACGACGCATCGAGCGCTGCTGCAGTCGCCGCTGCGCTGCACTCGAAAGCCGAGCAGCTGCAGCAGCAAGTCGACCGCGTGCGCGCTCAGCTGTCGCTCCACTCAGGTCGCCATGACCCGAAGCACCTCGTTGTGCTCGTGAACGAGCCCACGACGGTCGGGTCCTGGCTCTTGCCGTACACGCGGTACGCTGTGATCAGCATTGCGAGCGACGCGCTCGAGAACTTGGATCCGTACCAAGCAGCAAAGACGTGGACGATGCTGCGGCAAGTCGCAGAGCCAAGTGCGTCCGTGAAAGTGTACCGGCGCTACAGCGACTTTGTGTGGCTCCACCGCGAGCTCACGCGCAAGTTCCCGTTCGAGCTCGTGCCGTGCGTGCCAGGGAAGCAGCTCTTCTTCAACAAAGAGAAAGAGTTTGTCGGCGAGCGCATGCGGCTCTTGCAGGCGTTTGTGCGCGAAGTGCTGCGCCACCCGCTGCTCGCAGTGACGGAAGAAGTCCGATCATTCTTGCTCTCGACGACCGAAGAGCTCGAGACGTTGCGCAAAGCGTCAGCTGCGAATGGGGATCTCCTCAACGACGACTTGCTCGAGAGCGAAGCGACGAAAGCGCAGCTGCCAGCGCCAGCACCCGTTCGTGCAGCTGCACCGCCTCCACCGCCGCCAGTCGCGCAGTCGAGTGCGTGGGCGGCGTGGGGTGCAGTCTCGGCCATCACGTCGAGCGCTGCGAAGCTCGTGACGTCGACTGGCTCGGCACTCACTGCGATTGGCTCAAAGAGCGCAAACGGCTCAAGCGCCGCGGCGTCGTCTGCAGATGCAGACAGCAGCTGTCCTCAGCTCTCAGACAGTCTGCTTGCCGGTGCAGGCAGCGCGAGTGACCCAGCGCTCGCTCAGCTGATCGAGACGCGGCGCAAGTACATCGACGTGTCGCGCGCGTACCAAACGACAGCGCAGCGCGGGAGCCACCTCTCGCGCGTCGAGCGCCACCAGTCGCAGCACTTGCACCGACTCTGTGAGCTCCTGCACAACATGGACACACTCGACAATACGTACACAACACGCCGGCGCGCGCTGCTTGCGACGTCCGTCGACCGCCGCCACGATGCGTTGCGGCGCCAGCAAGAGGACGCAGACGACGCGCCGCGCTTTGAGACGCCGTCGTTCAGTGCGCGTGCGTCGGAGGCGTTCAGTGCGCTCTCGCTCAAGACCAAGACCGACGCTGACTGCATGGAGTACGCGCTGCTCGAGATCGTGCGCATGCAGACGCTCGAGCTCGGTGCGATCGAAGACGCGTTCAGCCGCGTACGTGAGCGCGAAGCGACGCTCCAAGCACTAGGGACAAGCGGCTCAGCATCATCGCTGTCGTCGCAGTTTGGCAGCAGCTCGCCGCTCTCAAACAGCCACGCTGCACGCGCAGACGAGCTGCAGTCGCAGCGTCGCGCATTGGGCACAAAGGTCGACGCGCTCGACCCGACGCGCTCGAACTTTGTGCTTGAGACGCTCCAGTCGAACGCGCGCGAGATGCTCACGCTCGCGCAGTCGAAGCGCCAGCTGCTCGAAGCGGCGCACAAGCAGCTCGCGATCGCCAGTCGCACACGCTGAGCGAGGACGCAACGAGTACGATGCGCGCTCGTGGCACATGGCGCGTGGGGATGGATGTACATGTATGATGTATGGCTGCAAGTCGATCGTGTTGGGCTCCTCTCTCTCTCTCGCTCGCTTTTGTATCTCTATGCAACACCTCTTGTACTACGCAGTCGCATGCTCTCTGTCGTGATGGCGCTGTGCCTATGCCTTGTGTGACTTGGTCGCCTTGTGCACTGGCAAGTACGACGAGTACGGCGGTGCGACCTTGGCGCAGTAGCTCTGCATCGATGGCAAGTCGTACTGCGCTGCCCGTGCTGCAGCTGCCTGTGGCGCATGACGCCCTAGACTTGACGATGCTTTTGCTGTAGCTGCTGCTGCTGCGCGAGTCGTCGGACCCGCACCACCACTCGCATGCGCGACTGGGAACGACTGCTGCGCAATGCGCTCCACAAGTGCCTTATACGCTGCGAAGTCCTGCTCAGCGCTCTCCACGAGCTCGCTGTACGTGTGAATCGGACAGCTTGTCGTTGCTGTCGCAATTGTGAACGCACGCTCGAGCTTGCGCATGAGCGCTTCGCCTTGAGTCACGAGCGCATGCGCTGCGTCGAGCGCATCAGACGTACTTGTTGTGGTGTTCGCATTCTCGCTGTCGCTGTCGGTGCGGTCAGTGGCAGCAAAGCACTTCATCCACGCGAGCTTTGTGCGCACGAGGAGCTCGCGGAGCTGCTGCTGCAGCGCAACGAGCCGCTCTTGGAGTGCAAGTCGCGTCTCGATCGCAAAGAAGCGGCTCACGTTGTCATCATCGGAGCTGCACTGGCGGCTGATGCTGTTCCGTGCGCCCTTGTCGTCGCTACTGCGGTGGGTTGACGCCGCGAGTGACGCCGCAGAGCTTCGCACTGTTAAGCGTGCGTGCGGCTGTCGCGATATGCGTGCCGCACTGGTGTCAAGCATCCCGACCGATGGCTTGCGACGATGGTGCAGTTGCGTTCCACTCGGTTGCTTCTCCATGCGGCTAGCAAGTGGTGCTGTTGTTGCAGATTGCATGGCGCTGCTTGACGCAGTTGATGCAGGTGCAAGCTCATCGATCGATGATGCGAGCACGCTGGCGCTTGCAGTGCGCTGATGCTGCAGCGATGACATTGCAGCTTCGCCATGTGCCGTTTCGAGGCTTTGTCAGGCATTGGAATGCTCAAATAGTGAGGAAAATCAGGGATTGTGTGTACCTGATTTTTGTCACTACTGCGTTTCCCAAGACGAGCAACCTCAGTTGGAAGGAGCGCGCGAAAATGGCCGAGAGCAAGCGGAAGAAGAAGGTGGCGGCAGCAGCTCCAGCGCCGAAGCGCAGCAGTCCACGCGCAAAAGCGGCTGCGCGCTCGCCTCGCGCAGAGGCAGCAGCACCAGTGACGTCGACGCCCGCACCTGCCGTTCCTGCTCCACAATCAGCAGTAAAGCCAAAAGCCAAAGCACATTCAGCTCCTCCTCCGCCAGCAGCAGCAGCAAAGCCGAAAGCCAAAGCACCTGCAGTTCCAGCAGCGCCAGTCGTGGCGCTGGACGAGCCACAAGTCGATGAAGCACAGGTACAAGCGGCGTTTGGCGTTCACGCACACCACAGCAGCATGGCGATCAGTGCCAGCAGCACCAGCACGTTAGCCAACACCTCTACCAGTTCTAGTGCCTCGAGTACAAGTGCAATCGCACCAGATACAGCGTCGCTCGATGCGCTTGCGCGACAGAAAGACGAGCATCGCCGCAAGATCGAGCAGCTCCAGCACCAGCAGCAGCTGCAGTGGCACGCGCACCAGCACGCGCAGCTACAGATCCAAGAGCAGCGCAAGCTTCAGGAGCAAGCAGAGCGGCAGGATCGCATGCAGCAGATCCAGCAAAAGCTCCACGAGCGGATCCAGCTCAAGCAGCAGCAGCAGCAGTCGGCAACTCCTTCGCCATCGCCTAGTGCGAGTACTGCTGGCGTCGCGCCAACTGCTTCAGCGCCAGGACCAACAGCGCACCCGCCACCTCGTTCGTCGACGCTTCCGCAAAGCGAGCACCAGCAGCAGATCTTTGCTGCAATCATCTGCGACCTCGAGCGTCAGTCCAGCACGTCAATGGCAGCAACAGCGCCGTCTGTATCAAGCGCAGCTGAGCTCGTGCCTGCGCCAATTCCAGCGTCGAGTGTTCCGCCTGCAAGTGCAGCTGGCTCGGCACTTGCATCGCCAACTGCAACAAATGGGATCGACGCCTCGCAGCGCGCGCAGCAGCTCTTGCGTCTGCAGCAGTTCCAGCACGTTGCTGCACCACCGAGAGCCAGTGCAAGTGCAGTTGCTGCACCAGGGGTGCCAGCAGACGATGCACTTCGTGCGCAACTTGTTGCTGAGCAAGAGCAACTGCGCGTGCTTCAACTGCAGCAATTGCAGCAACAGCAGCAATTGACAGCGCAGCTGTCGCCAAATGAGCAACTGCGCGTGCAACAGCACGACATTGTGCGGCAACAGCACGTTCTGCAAGCCCTGCTCGAGCAACAACAAGCTGCTGTACGGATGCAACAGCAGCAACAGGCCGCAGTCGTTGGAGTGAAGACACCAGCACCGCCTGCAACAGTCCAACCGCCAGCAAAGAAGCGGAAGAAAGCGACGCCCGTGTCGCCGGCGTCCAGTGTCGGCAGTGGTGATACGCTCATGGAAGCGCTCTTGCGCGAACTCATTCGGTTCAACAGCGCCGCGACGTCGATCGAGCTGCGCACGAGTCTCGATAGAGTCATCGCGTGGGTCCATCGATGCCTCGACGCCGACTTGTTACGCTTGGCGCAGCGCGACTTTCGCGAGATCGTCACAGCGAAGCGTCCTGCGCTGCGGCAGCACAGTCAGTGGACTGCAGACGTCGAGAGCAAGTGCGTCGCAATTGATGCGAAGCTCACGCAAGTGCTCGCTGCCATTGCGACGCAGCAGCTGCAAGCGACAGCGCCTGCCGTCTCGAAAGAGACTGCAGCGATCCACCAGCGCGCGAAAGAGCACGCGTACGTGACGCTGAAGGCGCAGATGCTCCAGCAGCAGCAGCACAGACTCGCAACAAAAGTGTCTGGTGCGGCAGCAGCCTCTGCAGCAGGAGCCGCGAAGAAAAAGCCAGCGCTCCAAGTCGACTTGGCGCTCGTGCGTCCATCAACACCGAGCACCAGCGCGTCCAAGAGCGCAACTCCAGCAGCTCCTCGAACAATAGCTGCCACGCCTTCAGCAAGCAAGGCAGCTGCAAGTAGTGCAGCTGCAAAAGCAACTGCGGCTCCAGTTGCCACTTCCACGACAACACCGAGCAAGAGCGCAGCACCGGCACCAATGTCGCCGCGCGTCGTGCAGCAGCTGTACGAAGTCGACTTGACGACTCGGAGCTGCGTCGTGCCGCTCGAAGACAGCGAAGAGAAGCTGTACATTCCGATGAAGTCGATTGCAAAAGTCATGCGACGCGTGCTCCCCGACGCAGCTGCAGCGCTTGACGAGCGCAAGAGCCAGACTGCGGATGGAAGTAAAGCCAGCAGTGGTAGCGAGACCCAAGAGGCAGCGACTAAGGTAGAAGACACGACCGCCACGTCTACACCAACAACAGCAGCAGCGCCAGACCAGCTCGCAGCTGCAAGTACCGACACCCAGGGAAGCGCAAAAGCCGAGTCTGTACACGCAGACGGTGACGACGCGAGCGTCAAGACGACGCGGTCAGCGTCTGCAATCGCGCTTGCGCTGCAGCGACGCCGAGAGCAAGCAGCGAACACCACCAACAGCAGTGCAAATGGGACGTCGCAGCGCGCGCCACCGATCAAGCTCGACGACGATGCGGTCGCGTTCATGCAAGAGTGCGTGACCGAGTTCATTCTGTACATCACGAGCGAAGCGAAGGACCAGTGCGCGTTCGACAAGAAGAAGAGCGCGTCGCTGCTCGGGAGCCACGTCGTGAGTGGGCTCGAGAACCTCGGGTTCGCAACGTACGCGCGCGTCTTGGATGGCTACAACACCAAGTTCAAGCAGCAGCAGGACGCGATTGTGCAGAAGCGCGTGGAGAAGAAGCTCCAGGGCAAGAAGCTCAAGGAGCAGGAGCGGCAGCAGGAGATCGCCGCGGCGCGCGCAGCAGCTGCTGTTGCTGACAAGGCGACAGCAGTGAAAGCGGAAGTTGTGACAGGAGCAACGCCAAGTGCGAGCACTGCTTCTGCAGCTGGCAGTGGAGCTGAGACTGGCGCAGTCGCAGGGCCACAGTCTACGAGTAGCAGCAGTGCGACTGAGCCACCAACAGCATCAGCACAAGCGAGTCCAGGAGCGTCACGTGCATCATCGACAGAGGCAGCAGCGAGTGCCAGTGCGAAAGAGCAGACGCGCATGGCAGACGAAGACCGGAACGCAAGTGCTGCGCCGACGACATGACCGTGTTGTCGTAGGATGACCACGTCCAGCTGGGCGACCAGTACTAGGACACAACGTCGCTCGATGCGACCACCAGACAGACAGACCGATTGGAGCAGAAGGAGGCAGGCATGTTGGGGAGTTGTCTTGGGCAAGGTACCAGTGGGTCCTCACGCACTATCGATCGCTCTCACACACACATACACAGTAGCAATAGCACGCGCCTCGCCTTTCATCGACTCGTCTCCTACTCATCTGCCAGAGCAGTGTCCGCACATTATCGGTGCGGCGGTGTACGTCCCACGTACAGCCAAGAGACAGCCGCCGTCGCTCGGGACGACGACCAGAGGTCGCAACATCCGCACACGCTGGCATCTCACAGGATCTCGCGCAAGCTCTTGCGCTCGTACTCGTGCGTGACTTGGGACATGAGCTCCCATGACGACGGCGACTTGAAGTACTGCATCATATCCGCTTCTGTTGGCTGTCCACGACGCATGGACGCCGGTGGGGGCGACCCAGCGGCAGACGACGATGGCGACGGCAGCGCGGCACCCATGCTCCCTTCGACGATCGTCCGCACTTGCAAGCGGTTGTGCGAAAAGACCGAGAAGTAGATCGTCACGCGCGTCCGAAGCAGCGCCGCAGCTGCTGCGCTGCCATTGCGACGTCCTGGCTCGAGCGGCTCCTCTTCTGGCTCGTTGTCGTCATCGTCGTCATCGTCGTCGTCCACAGACTCGTCGTCCGAGGCATCCGTGTTCTCGCCACGCGCGCTGGGTTCGTCGGGCCAGCGCATGAACTGCACTGCGACAGCGCTGCCGTTCTCGTCGCCAATGCCACGGACGCGCCAGGCGCGGTACGCGACCAAGAGGCGCTTGCGCGTCCATCCAAATGGAAAGTAGTCCTGCGGGACTACGACGGTCGGCTCCTGGCGATCGAGGTCAAAGAGGAAGACGGCTTCGGACGAGATCAGGCTCTGCGGCAGCGCGAGCGTCATCGTCGTCGCTGTCTCCGTGAGGTGGAACACTTGCGTCATGTGGCCGTGGATCTGCCGCGCGAGCCACGAGAGCGACGCTGATGCCGAAGCAGATGCTGCTGCAGACTTTGGACGCTGCGCACTCAAGTCATCGAGACTCCCTTGACGGAGCCACTCGCCAGTGAGTCCGCGCACGCCATTGAGCGCAGCGTCTCGGAGCGACGCAGCGACTTCGAGGTCGCGCGGCGACGGCAGCGCCGACTGGATCGCTTCGTAAAAGTCGGCAAAGCGGTGGTAGTACGGCAAGTCCGCGTGCTGGTTGCCGCTGCTGCTGGCACTGTCGTCGCGCTGGTTTGGACGACGCGAGGCGCTGTCGTCGTCGTCGTCAGTGGCGCACCACCACGGCTCTTGAATGAGCCACGCCTCTGCGTTCTTGAGCAAGTCGTAGAGGTCCCACTGCTCGGCGTCGTCCGTGTCCGCATTGCCACTTGCATCGCGTGCGCGCTGGCGCTTTGGGAGCTGGCACACGAGCTCGTGGACTGCGTCATCGATGTAGTCGACGAGCTGGGCGTACGCCGAGTAGAGGTCCACGCCTGCCTGCGCGTACTCGACCAAGCGCTGGCGAATGTCCAGCAGGACGCCATTGCGCAAGAGCGACGTGCAGACCGACACGAGGCTCGAGCACAAGTGGAGGATCTGGTGGTTGCTCAGTGGGATCTGCACGAGCGTCGGCGCCTTTGAACTCGCCGCAGCGCTGCTGCTACTGCTGCTGCGTGACGCTGGAATGACCATCTCAAACGAGTGGCGGTATACGCGCGGCGTCGTGGCCGAGGCACTCGCCTTGGACACTTCTTCGAACCGGTGGATGCGCTTGACGATCGTGAATGCGAGCTGGAGCACGCGCGCGCGACGGTGCAAGTCGACCGAGTCCGTCTCATCGACGCTCGCGAGTGCTGGCTCGTCGCCAGTGTCCATCGCAGTCGCACCACCGCTAGTGGTGTGGTGGCTCATGCCAGGCGCGCCATCGCCACGTGCACTTGCAAGCAGCGCCTCGGACGCTTGGATCGCAGCGAGCAGTCCTTTGTCCGAGTCAGTCGAGCGATTGCGCTTGCGGTTGAGATAGCCCTCGGGCGAGCTCGCAGGGATCATGGGGAAGTACACGGGCGGTGCTGGCGCAGGCGCCGCACTCAGTGGCCCCGGTCCACCAGCAGACCACGACGCGGCAAAGTCGCGCCGCGTGAACGACAGCGGCTTTGCTGATGCGTACGCGTGCTGGTGCAGTGACGACGACGGCGTGAACGCCGAGAGCGACAGTCGCTGCTGCTGCTGCTGCTGCTGGAGCATGTGCTGCTGCCGATACGCGTCTTGAGGGTGCGGACTCTCGAGTCGGAGCTGCATCATGTCCATGATCGGTGTCGTGACAGCAGTCGCACCGCCACCACCACTTGATGATGGGTGTGGTTGTGGTGCAAGCGGCGCAGGCGATGGCATCGGCAGCGCCGCGAGCGACGAGCGTCGGGCATTCAGCATGCGCGTGCCATTCATGTACGCGACACTAGGCAGTGGCGCCATGCGCTGTTGCTGCTGTTGCTGCTGCTGCTGTTGGTACGCAAACTGCGGCGGTGGGTGCGTCGCTGCAAGCGAGAACGACGGTGTTGGCGCCGGTGGCTGCTGCTGCACTGGCGGCTGCAGCGGTGGGAACGCGACTGTGGCGTAGTAGTCGCTCTTGAGTGACGCTGAGCGCGTCAAGCGCTTGCGCTCGCGTCGCGCGTGCGCGTTGTCCGCTGCGACTGCTGCTGCAGCAGCGGCGGCAGCGGCGGCGTGGAGACTCGAGACTGCAATGCTATGGCGCTGGAGCGTCGGGTACCCGCGCTGGTAGCCACTGCTCGCTGTCGCTGCAGCTGCGGCGCGCGCGTGCTGCTGCTGCTGCTCCAGCAGCGTCAATGGCTCAACGAGACTCCGGCGCTGCTGCGACGGGAACCGCTCACTCGCTGCGATTGGACCTGTACTTGACTTGCTCAAGAGCTCATCGATCGATGGGACGCGTGACGACCCCCCACTCGTCGTGGCACCACCACTGCGGCTCTCGGCACCACTGCTGTTGTTGGACGGCATCGTGGTGAGGTCCGTTGGCGATGGGAGCGGATGCATCACTGGCGACCGCACCGTCTTGCGCGCTTTGCGACTCGAGGAGATCCGGAACGCTGGCGACGCGAGCTCTGCGACGCACTGGAGCGCGCTCGGGCTCGTCTCGCTCTGGTTGAACACGTAAACTTTGAACACGTGGAGGTTCTTGCAGTTGAGGCGCGAGGACTGCCAGCCGTAGTGCCACGACTGGCGATTGCCATTGAGCAGAAAGCACGCGCGGTCGGCGGCTTTCGGGACGATCGTGCCGCGGAACCACTTGCCAAACGGCTGGTCGGGGACTTTGACTTCGTCAAACAGCTCTTTGCGGCTGTACTCGTACCCGACCGCGATCGTCGTGACTGCGTCGCTCTCATCTGTCGCTGCTGCGCCACTGGCAGTGCCAGTCGTCGAGGTGCTCGTGCTGCTGCTCGCGCTCGAGACTTTCGGCTTTGGCTTTGCGACTTCTTCGAACCGACCGAGCACGATCTGGCACTTGGGGAGGAAGCACTCGACGACAAGACCCGAGCCGCAGAAGCTCTTGGGGTTGTGTCCGCCGCAGCAGTGAGGGAAGCACCGGAGGTTCTACACATGCGAGCGAAGCAAGTGTGAGGTCCTGACGCACTGTGCAGTAGCGCCGTGAAGTGGTGGTGTGGCGATGCCCGACGACGTACCTTGTGGCCACTCGCTTTGTTGCTTCTGCGCTCATGAGCAGTGACAGACCCGTGGCAGACAAGCAGCAGTGTGAGCACACACTGGACGCTCGAGATCCATTCAGTCACAGGTCCAAGGCAGGCAGACACGTCCGTACCGCAAGTACTCGGTCGTGAAGAGCTCCTTCTCGCACTGCGTGTGGACAAACTGACACACGCCTTGCTGCGGCTGTTGCGACTGCGATTGGTGGTGGTGGTGGTACTCGTAGCTCATGGTCGTGTCGTCGAGCTCCGGGCTGCTGATGCGGTCGCTGCCGTCGTGCGGCCACGCAGTTCGCGGCGGCGTGTGCACTGCGTGCGACGGCTCGAGCGACGCAGAGTCTGTCGATGCGGTCGACCACGCCGTCGCCGTTGCTGTTGTCTCCATCGTCGCGCTGTTGTTGCGGTTGGTGGTGGTGTGGAGTGGATGATGGAGCAGGCGGTCGGGCGTCGAGGGGAAGAGGGGGAGCGCTCGGGCAGTCAGTCTTATTCGCTGCAGTTGTCGCTGTTTGCAAGCTGCGATCTATTGTCGCAGTCGCGCGTAGCGAGCCGCGAGGATGGAAGGGGGAGGAAGACACGAGCGGCAGGGAGGAAGAAGGGCGGACCGACAGTCGGACGCACTCGCTTGCTGCTGCTGCGGTGTACGAGTTCGTGCACTGCCGGTGTGCGTGGCAGTCGTGCGTGTGGCCGCAGGCGGGGTCGCTCGCTCGCTCTCTCTCTCCTCGACACTCGACACTCGCTCGCAGACACTCTCAAGCGCTCGAGGAGCGAGGCGAGGCGAGGCGAGGCGTGGCTGGTGCGCGTGTGGCTCTCTCTCGCACTCTCGGTCTGTCTTCTTCGCACGCACATGCGTGTGCTGTTGCACACACAGCGGACCGCCCGGCTGGCTTTGCCAATCACACGACGACTCCAGACGTGTCGAGATGGCGCGGATGTAGGCAAACGTGGATGTTAGTGGGATCAACGTCGAGTGTAAGAGTCGTTTGATGCGCGGAGTTTAGATTTGTGCCGAGATTCAGCAAGCGCGGACGTATTCGAGAGACTGGGGCGGACGTGTTCAGGTTCTGCACGGTTCGCTGCTTCTTCCCCCCTTTCTTTCTGTTTTCTGCGCGCCACCAAAAAGGCGTCAGCATCATTTTAAGCAGGAAACAGGAGTCAGATGTTGCTTTGGCAATGTATTGATCTTGCAAAAGCGAATATCAGTCACGAGATGCAGTCGTGCAGGCACATCACGCATCCAATCGCTAACAATCATCTCGGTCAGATATGCCAAATACAGAGGTCTTTCGCATTGCGAGTGGTCGAGACAGCTGGCAGTGCCAGGCGCATGTGTGCAGCGCGCGCGCGGGAAGCGCACGACGTGGCTCGCTATGCGAGTCGGTTGCCAGTGTCGCTCTCCTTGCGGCAGTGGCCATGCTCGCTGTCAACGCTACAGCCGTCTCTGTCATTATGGCTAGTGCCGCTGCAACGATCGCGACAACTAGCAATCCTCTCTTCGTCTGCTACGACTCGACTCGCTCGGTTCAACGTGCGTACGGTACTTGCTCGTGATGCGTTCAGCGCTTTCGTGATTTCAAACCGACTTGTTACGCAAGATGCGAGGCAGAAAAATCGCAACAGACAGGGCGGACCGAACCGAACCGATTCCCTCTTGTGCTTGCAGCAGCAGTCAACTGAGCCAAAGCTCCTTGTCTTGTCTTGTCTTGCTTGCCTTGCTTGGATCCTGCTGCGGCTGTTGCTGCTCCTGCTGCTGTTGTTGTTCCTTGCTGTCCCAGCACCATTAGGACCACGACACGCATGCATGCTTGCTTGCTGGCGTGCTCGAGTCGTTGGGTGGCTACTGATGTCGTCGCGACGCTCGGGATCGGGCCGTTCCAACACACACACACACCGCAGCGGGTCTCAGCTCGTGACGCTAGAGCAGAACTGGTGCGCTGTAGCAACTCTCGCTCCACGCACCCGTCTGCTCCAGGCTGTCGTCGAGCACTCTCGCATTGCTCCTGCACATGTGCGCATGCGCGTCAGCTTCGAGCAAAAGATCGCAATTCGCCTTCAATTTGCCATCGCACAACGCGACGAGCAGCGACTTCAACGCCTCGATCGTCGCGCAGTCGTGTCGTGATTGTGTGCGATGGCGACTCAGACGATCGTGACGTTCATGCGTTCGACACAGATCCAGCCAAGCAAGCAGCAAGCACCGCTGTAGATGGATGGACACATTCAAGGCTTGGTTGTTGTCGAGGTGCAACCGCTTGCAAAGATCGCTCTGGATCATCATCATCACAGCGGTGCGAACACTTGAGTTCAATCACAAGCACACAAATGAACGGATATGGCTCGACCATTGCACCTCGTGTCGCCATGCTCTCTGACCCTGTGGCCATCCATCCCCACGACACAGACGAGCAATACAATGGTGAGGTTAGGATCGCTTGGCCACCTCAACGCTTGCCGCGTCCATGCAGCAACTCGCTTGCGAGGCTCGC
>JAASFT010000686.1:0-14615 GCA_023333885.1 Globisporangium parvum
AATCGATCGGTTCTTGCTTCTGCTTCGCGTCTTGGACTCGAAACGACGCGCCGTTTGGGGTTTGGATTGCAAAAACAACTCTGTCCAAGCTGACGGTATTGAATACGCGTTTGTCGCATCAATTGTTTTTGCGCACAAGAGAGGCACCTGTTTGGAGCACAAGCGTCCGCTTCTTGCATTGCGTGGAGCAAGTCTTCGCTCTCACTCTCACTCTTGCTCTCGCTCGACCTTTTGCCGCGGTCACGGCGCACACAGCTGCTGCTCATAGTTGTTCATCAACATGCCGCGACTGTGATGCCGCGCTTCACGCTCGATGGATCACTTGTGCGACCGCATGTTTAGTTTCAAATCGACTTCTATACGCTGCGAGTGTGTTTCGAATGGCTTTGTGGCGACTCTCAAACACGATATGCACGACAACATCGATTGAGGCAAACACAAACATGCTGTTGGGATAACGTATACTTATATGTTATGAAGAAGCGGCTGGTCAGTTCAACCAACAACACCTCGCTTGGCGCGCACTTGCGCGACTCAAAGGCAGCGCCGATGCCTTCCTTCACTTCTCGCGCGTTCTACCTCGCGTTCACTATCTCGTCGAATCGAATCGAGTCGAGTCGAATCGAACTGGTTGGTTGGTTAGTACTGGTCGGCTAGCTGACTGGTCGATTAGTTCGCTGCGAGGTACACGACAGCGACGAGCGACGAACCGAGGAGCACGCTGGACGCCTGTGATGGTGCAAAGGCGGCCGACTTGGTCGGCGCAGGTGTGGTCGCGGTAGGCGCGGACGTGGTGGTTTGCGCAGCCGCCGGAGCGTCCGTCGACTTGTCCGTCGACTTGTCCGTCGGCTTGTCCGTCGGCTTGTCCGTCGGCTTGTCCGTCGGCTTGTTCGTCGGCTTGTCCGTCGACTTGTTCGTCGACTTGTCCGAGCCTCCGGTTGTGGCCTTGGGAGTGGTCGTGGCCTTCGGGGTGGACGTGGCGACAGTGGTCGGCTTGGGCGTCGTGGTGCTGCTGGGCTTGGGCGTCGCAGTCGACGACGAGTTGCCTGCCGTCTTCTCGCAGAAGGTGACGTCGTCGTTCATCTCCTTCTTCGCGCGGAAGCCGTCGTCCGAGCAGTCTGGCATGAGCCCTGCCAAGCGCTTGAGGGACGCCACACACGTGGGCTCCTTGCACAAGGTCGCCACGGGTGGCGACTCCTTCGTCGTGTAGTACTTGATGCACTCCTGTCGGTCCGGCGCGATGTCGTTGAGCTTCTTGAGCTCCGCCGCCGTGCACTTGGCGGCGCTGGCGGTGGCGGCGAACACTGCGATGGCGGCAGCGGCGGTCTTGACGATGGAGACCATGGCGACTGGTGTGTGTGAGTGTGTGTGGCGACTGGTGTGTGGGTGAGTGAGTGAGTGAGTGAGCTTGTGATGCGCGAGGCAAAAGCGAGAATGACAAGGAGACTGAGCGAGTGAGTGAGTGAGTGAGCTAGAGCAATTGATCGAGAAAGGCTTTGAGACACGGTGGAGACTGCTGCTGGTGGTGGTGGCGGTTGTCTATCGATCGAGTTGCACGAGTGTTTGCCTGCGTCGTTGGAGAGTCCCGGTTCTCGAACGAGTTCAGTGCTCTGTTCGGTTGCCCAGCTCCAGGTTTCTATCGCGTTACAAACTGAGAGCGATTGGGTTGAAACCAGTCACAGTCCAAGTCACCACTTACACATGAACACCATCGTGCAAACACACATGACAATCGACTCGCGCACACGTGCGGTGCATTACAACAGGCGCAGGCTTCACAGCGACGAGCGTCCTTCCTATCACGCGATCTAGGCATAGACAACGTACGCAACTGCTGCGAGCGACGCTGCAACGAGCGCAGTCGACGCGGTTTGCTGCTTTGGACTTGCGTCCGAGCTGCCGAGACCTGGGATCAGCGGCGAGATGCTCGCGACAGAGTCAATCGAAGCGGTTGTGGGTGTCGGTGTCCGGGTCGTCGTCGGCGTTGGCGTGCGCGTTGACGTCGGTGTTGGCGTGCGCGTGCTGATTGTTGTTGAGGACGTGACCGTCGGTGTCCGAGTCGTCGAGCTCGGTGTGCGCGTCGTGGTCGGGAGGTTCGAGTAGTCCTCGCAGGCGTCGAGTGCGAGCGTCACTGCCATCTTGACGTCAATGCTTTCGATCGTGCAGCTCGGGTACTGCGCAACGCTCGCGCGGATCGTCGAGAGACACGCCGAGTCCTGGCAGATTGCGAGCGAAACCGTGGACGTCGTCGCGGCAGTGCTGTACTTCTTGCATGCGCTCGTCTGTCCGACCTTTTGCGCGATCGAGTCGATCTGCTGCACTTGCGTGGTCGTGCACACGGCAGCAGACGCGGTGCTGAGCGCGCACGCAGCAGTGGCGACGAGCACGAGGAGCGCAGAGGTCTTCATGGTGCAAGCGACTGGGACTGAGGCTGGAGATGACAGGCGGACTTGAGCACGACCGAGCGAAAGAGCGAATGCGAAGCGAGTCGTGCGAAGCTGACCTCGTGTCGCCTTGCGCGCTGTGGCTGTGGTCCAGTGAGCGAGAAGCGGCGAAGTGTTGACCGACACTTGCAGCGAGCGTTGTTGCGGGCGAGAGTGACGGCAGCGTGAACCCAACGGCACAGTTCCATTGGGTTCGCTTTCGATCCTGTGCTATTATCAAACACAGGTTCCTGCACTCGACAAATGTATTGAGTCGCAAATGCGAACGTGTTCGCAGTGGTATATATTACCACGAGCAGGTTTTCGGCAGCCTTGCTTCGATGGTTCAAGTCTCCTCACGACCAGCTGGCGCGTCACTCATCCAGCATCGTCCTGGTCACGACTGGAGCACAAGCTCGCGTCGCCTCTCAGTCAACTTGCTGCGCTATGGAGCGATATGGAGCTCGCTTTTGGTCCCATCTTAACGTTATCGACACACTCTTGCCATACACACTCGTTCAACTCAACGCGTCGTTGTGCTCGTGGTGCACGCCTTGCCCTCGGACCCGTCGAGCGGGATGTACCAGCAGTGCTTGGTCGCGACGCCGCCGACCTTGGCGGACCCGATCGTCTCGGCAAACGTCCACTTGCTGTCCGCGGTGTGGTACTGGATCTGGAGCCACTCCTTCGACGCCGTGAGCGAGAAGAAGCCGTACTCCTGGCCGCCGTAGACCCACTTGTTCTTCACGTACGTCTTCGCGTATTCCGGCACGCCACTCGCCGACTCCTTCACGATGCCGCCACCGGCGCCGTTCTCGACAAAGTGGAGCGCGAGGCTCTCGGCGTAGTCGTGCTTCTCGCCATGGGTGTGGCCGTTGATCCAGAGCTGCACGCCGCTGCCTTTGAGCACGTCGAACCAGCTCTTCATGCCCGCCGGCGCGTAGTGGACGTACGGCGAGTAGTGGCTGTTCACAACCTTCCACGTCGCGGTCGACGCCTTCACCTTCTCAGCCAGTTGCTTGCGCGAGTCGTCGCCCCAGGCCGTGAACTTGGCGTTGCACGCGTTGAACATCTCCAAGTCGCCGCCGGCGCAGAACTTGTCGCCCGGCGAGACGTTGTTGCACTGCTTGTCGTCGCCCTCGGCGTAGCCGTAGCACTGGCAGCAGATCTGCTGCGCCGCGTGCGTCGTCGCGTCGTTCGTGTCGACGTTAAAGATGTCGATCGACACGCCCGAGGCCGCGTCCTTGATCGAGTAGACGTAGAAGTGGTCTTTCAGGACCCAGCGATTGCCGTTCGGCGACGTGTACTTGGCTTGCCAGTTGAACTTGTTGTCCATCGCCGCCACGAGCTCGGCCGTGGACTTGCACTTGGCCGGACTCCCGTCCGCACTGGAGCACGCAAAGCTCGAGCCGCCGTAGTCGTGGTTCCCCAGGACGTTCACCCACGGAATGTCTTTCAAGTTGGCGCCGGTGAACTTGTTCTCGAACGTCTGCGTGAACCGGTACGACACGTCGGTGTCGCCGTTGATGCCGAACCAGTAGAAGTTGTCACCGTGGCCGATGATCGCCTTGGGCTTCACGCTCGCCGCGCCTGCTTGCGTGTTCATGAGCGACGCCACGACGTCCTCTGCGATCACGTCAAAGTCTGTGTACTTGCTGCTGTCTGAGCAGCACGAGTCCTTCGCCACGGTCGTGCCCCAGTCGCCAATCGCAAACGCCGCGAGCGAGTACGTAGCTTTCGTCGGGTCCGACGTGATCTTCGTCGTCGAGCTGTTGCTGCTCGTATTCGTACTAGCGCCGCCAGCAGTCGAGTCCGTCGTCTTCGATGTGCTCGTACCGCTGCTGCTGCTCGTGCCGCCGCTCGCTTTTGACGACGACGAGTCGCCAGATGCAGTCGAGCTCTCGGTCGAGCCTTTCGAGACGACGACGCCAATGACGACGCCGACAGCTGCGAGCACGACGACTGCGCCAATGAGGATTAGGCGCTTGCGCTTGCTCATGCCTGGAGGTTTGCTCTCGCGCGAGAGTACGGTGACGGAGCTCGAGCGGCGCATGCTGGTGCTGACCTAGATAGCTGTGCTGCTGCGTTGTCGTCTCGCTGGAGATTGCAAAGTGCGCTGCGCACTCGCTCGCTCGCTCGATCGGTCGGTCTGGAGCAGCGAGAGCACGCAGAGACGCACGACTGCGCCACTCGCCATACTGAGCACGCGCATGTTGGCTGTTGGACAGCTCCGGTGCGCAACCGATCGATCAATCGTCGAGCGCAGCGCTTATGCTCATGTGTATTGTAAAAGCCGTGTAGATTGATACTGCTGACGCTGGACAAACCGTGTGTTTGCTGTTTTCAGCTCCTATGTGAAATGATCAACTGGTCTAAGAGCGTTCCCATTCGACTGCTATTGCAGCAGCTGCAAATGTGGCTGCATCAAAACACGGTGCACTGCCCGCTTCGTCTCACCGTGTTTCAGCACTTGCTGCCGCAAACGAAACAGCACATCCTTCCGTATCACCTACTTTTGGCATTTCTCCACTCGTTCGGACAGTACCCAGAGCCGGTCCATGTGCCGCCCGGCTCTGCGGCCATAATCGAGCGCCTTGTCAAAATTCGCACAAGCGGAAGCAGCTCGCGCTTCTCACGCAGCTCATTCGTCCGCTGCGCTTGAGCTGCTGCGGCTGCCGTGGCGTCCACCATCCTGGTCATTCGCGTGCACTCGCAGCTGCTGTCGCGATGGACAAACATAGCGCTAGACGCTTCAGCACCACAGCAGTGCTCATGCCCTGAACAGCCAGACAGACAGAACGGCCCAATGGACACAAGCACAAGCAGCAGAGAAGACATGCGCGCACACGCACGCGGTTCTGATTCTTTCTTCCACGCGCGCGCGAGCTCATGGACACGGTCGGTCGCGCAACTAGCGGCCCGAGCACGAACGAGCTCCACGGCACGGCACAGCATACACGCGGTTCTTACGCAGTCGACGCCTTGTCGCAGCTCTTGCCGAGGCCGCCGTCGACTGGGATGTACCAGCAGTGGTGCGCCGCGACGCCGCCGATCTTGGACGCTGCAAAGCTGTCGGCGATCTCCCACTTGTCGTCGAACGTGAGGAACCGCACCTTCATCCACTCCTTCGACGCGCTGAGCTCAAAGAAGCCGTAGTCGTGGTTCGCGTACGTCCAGACGTTCTTGATGTACGTCACGTACGGCGGGATGCCGCTCGCCGCTTCGTTCAAGATGCCGCCGCCCGCGCCGTTCTCGATAAAGTGCATGCCAATGCTCGCGTGGTCGTGCTTCTCGCCGTGCGTGTGGCCGTTCATCCAGAGCTGCACGCCGCTCAAGCCGCTCAGCAGCTCTTTCCACATCGCCTGGCGATCCGCCGCGTAGTGGTTGTACGGCGAGTAGTGCGCGTTCACGACCTTCCACGTCGCTTTCGACGCTTTCACCTTCTCCACGAGCTGCTTGCGCGAGTCTTCGCCCCACGCGCTCAGCTGGTTCATGCACGCGTCAAACATGTCGGTCTTCCCGCCGGCGCAGTACGCATCGCCGCGCACAACGTTCTTGCACTTGGAGTCGTCGCCTTTCGAGTACGCGTAGCACTGGCAGCAGATCTGCTGCGCGCCGTGCGAGTCCGCGTCGTTCGTGTCGAGGTTGAAGATGTCGATCGACACGCCCGAGGCGTCGTCCTTGACCGAGTGCACGAAGAAGTGGTCCTTCATGACCCACCGGTCGTTCGTCGGCGACTTGTACTCGGCCTGGAGCGCAAACTTGGTCTTGAGCCCTTCGACAATCGCGTTCGCGTCGGCGCAGCCGCCTTCGCAGATGAAGCTCGCGCCGCCGTAGTCGTGGTTCCCCATGACGTTCACCCACGGAATGTCCGCGAGCGCTGCGTCTTTGAATTTGGCCTCGAACGTGTTCGTGAACCGGTACGTCTGGTCCGTCTTGTCGTTGATGCCGGTCCAGTAGAAGTTGTCGCCGTGGCCGATCACGACCTTTGGCTTGGGCTTCGCAGCAGCAGCGGCAAGGCCCATGAGCACACCCACGGCTTCTTCCGCGTTCTTGTCAACGTTCGTCGGGTCGTGGTCCGTCCGGCGCTTGCAGCACGAGTCGCGCGTCGTCGTCGTGCCCCAGTCCCCGATCGCGTACGCTCCAAGCGAGAACGTCGCTGCTCGTACGTAGCAATAGGCAACCGGAACATGTGCGTGCGTCAGTGGATCGTACAAGAGGCAGCGATGTCATGTGCGTGTGGCGGTCGGCGCACCTTTTGTTGGGTCAGATGTGATACTTGCGACCGAGCTGTTCGTCGAGTTGCCCATGCGCGTGGCCGTCATGTTCTTCTTCGACGACCCGTCGGTCGCGCTCGACGTCTTGTCGCTGCCATTGCTGCTGCTGCGATCTTCGCCAGCGCTGTTCGACGCGTCGGTCGATGAGCCGGTCGTGGTTTTCCAGATCACAATGCCGATCGTCGCGCCAACGAGCGCGCAGACCGTCACGATCGCGGCGATAATGAGCGCCTTGCGCTTTGCGAGTGGTGCCATCTCTCTCTCTCACACACACACACAGTCGGTCAGGCAGAGGTGTCGAGCGTGTCTTGTCCAGCGCAGATTCGCGACTGCCAGATCGGCTTCTTGCCGTCCATTCTCTCTCTCGCAAGCTCACAAGCTCACTCGCAAGCTCAATGGGTGCTGATTTATCTGCGATAGGAATCGACACTTCCGATTGGTATGGGAATTCGCTTCCTGTTCCGTTTGTGAGCGGAATCTACACTTGCAACTTGTATGAAAATTCGTTTCTGGTGGTCTGGATTTCGCATATGGGTTCACGCAGCAAATTCGATACAAGTATAGTTTATACCAAAGGAAAAGAGAATTGGGTGATGTGGAAGCAAATCAGTGGATTTCCAGCGTCGCTTGGGTTTCGCTTGGGCTTCGAGCAGATGGTCAACACGGTCGCTTGAGAGCGACCATGAGACGTCGTCGTCGTTGTGCATGTGCTCTCTCTCTCACGCACTGCGCGTCTCTCCCGACCAACGGAGAAGAACAAGTCACATCGTCGTCAGAGGCCATGCAGCGTGTACTGGTCTGGCCTCGCGTCGTGGCACGTCGCGCCGGAACCAAAAGCCGCAAAGACGCAGTGCTCCAGCTGCGCACAGCAGTCGTCACACTCGACAGTGTTGACAGTCGTAGGCCACACGAGTCCAAGAAGGTCCAACGATGCGAAGAGTCAGCTCTGTTATCGACCGACGGACTCGCTTGCTCGCGCATGCGCTGTTCTTTCGCGGCACGCAACTGCTCTTCTCAGCCCAAGCCGCCTCGTCCTGATCGCTTCGCTGCTCGTTCTCTCCCTCCATTCCTCCCTCACTCGCTCACTTCCTCACTCACTTGCGCGCGTTGTGCATGTCGAGCGACATGAGACTCGCGACGAACGTCATCATCATCTTCGGCTTCACTTCGACAATGTCCTCGTACGTGAGGAAGACCGCGGCGCCGATCTTCTGCGCACAGCTGATCGCGTACTTGGCATTCCCCGCTTTGTCGTCCTCGCTCTTGCCCTGCGCGACTTGGTCCCAGTTCACAGCGCGCGGCTCGACTGCGTGCACGAGGTCGAGCAAGTAGAGCGCGTCGGACAGCGTCGGGTCGCGGAATGCGACGATCTGACTCTTGATGCGGCCGCCAGCGCGGACTTTCGCGTTCGCCCAGTCGATGATGTCGCGGTCCGTGATCTCAGCGCGACCGTTCGCCAAGCCGCTCAGGAGCTTGAGCTGCTGGTACCGCATGCTCTGCCAGATGATCGAGAGAATGAGCTTCTTCGCGCCTTCAAAGATGTCGGCGCCGCCAATGTTCACGAGCGAGAACTTGAGCTGCTTGCCGAGCACGACGCAGTAGTTGCAGTTCTCGACCTGCTTGAACTTGTTCGGGGCGACCAAGTTGACCTTTTGCCACGACACGATGCCCTTCTCGATCTTCTCAAAGACCTTGAGCAAGTTGATGCCGTCGCGCATGTCCGAGAACAAGTGGTTGATGTACACGCCGTCGATCGCGAGCGAGTTGATCCACATGCGGAACACGCGCTCTTCACGCGTGTCCCCAACGTCGTCGTACAGAATCTCTTCGAGCTGCTTCAGCTCTTCTTCCACGACGTCGAGCGCGGGACACGTGTTGAAGAGCTGCGCGACGAACGACATGTTGAGCTTTGGGTTCCCGCTCGTGATGTCGCGCGGCTTGATGAACGTCTCGACGTCCAGGCGGCGCGCATTCCGGATCACGTGCGCAGCGCGCTCTTCGGGGACGCTCTCGAAGCACGTGTCGCACTGCTCCGGTGCAATGTGGTGCAGCAAGACGCTGTACGCACTCGCGTCTTGCACGTCCGAGCTAAAGTTCTTGACCGTCTTGGCATGCCCAGCAGCCTTGAGGTGGTAGTTCATCCAGCGCAGGAGGATCTGGTCCGGCGGGAGCTTCATGAACTCTTCAAGAGACTCACCGTCGAGCAGCAAGCGCATGAGCTCAGGGTGGTTCTTCAAGTTGATCGTCGACGTGAGCTGGATCTTGATGATCTGCCACACGAGCCCGAGCACCAGGATCGGCTTGCCTTCGATCAAGTCCGCAGGTCCGATGTTCACGACGCTGCAGCCGATGCTCTTCGCCGCGTTGATCGACAAGTTGTGGTTCTCAGTCTTCTCATAAATATTCAGCGCCTTCTTCTTGATGTTCACGGCGCGGACGTCGATCGTCTCTGGTACTGCGGCGTTGATGAGCTTGCAGAGCAAGATGCCGTCGCCGACAGACCGGAACAGCCCGTCAACTGGGTTCAGCGGCAGGAGCGGTGCGACGTCCTTGTCGTGGAGCAGACAGTTGTTGATGTGCTCAGTGAACGCCGACGTCTCTTCCTCCGAGTACGAGTGGACACCGCCAGCCGAGCCCTTGACTTCGTGGATCGTGACGTTCGCATTGTACATCGCGACAGCACTCGCACGGCGCTGGAGCACGCCGATCGTGTGCGAGTCGAGCGATGTGTCTGGCACTGCAGATCGCACTGGCGAGCGCTCCGGCGACCGTGGTGGCGAGCGCGTAGCGTGGGTCGCTGGCTGCGGTGGCAAACCAGTTCGACCAGCAGAAGCGGATGCGTCAGCTGCAGGCGGCCACTGCGACGATCGCTTTGGTGCAGTCGGCGACGGTGCGCCAGAGTCTGCTGCTGCTGGTGCTACTGCTGGCTGGTTGGGCGGCCAGTGCGGCTTCGGTGGACTCGCAGTCGGCTGTCCAGCAGGCGGCCACTGCGGCGTCTTTGGTCCTGGACTAGTCGACGGCGGCGCGGATGAGCCAGCTGGCGGCCACTGCGGCTTTGCGTGGCTGTCTTTCGCTGGCGACGATGGTGCAGGCGGCCAGTGTGGCTTTGCGTGACTGTCCTTTGGTGGCGACGATGGAGGCCACTGCGGCTTGGACGGAGACGTCGCAGCGCCACCACTTGCAGCTGGCCACTGCGGCTTGCTTGCAGCTGCAGTTGTCGTCTCTTTTGGCGGCGTCGTGCGCGTCCACGGCGCAGCTGCTGACTTGGATGGCTCGCTTGGTGCAGCACTGGCGCTCGGTGCAGGGCCAGGTGGCCACTTGCTCTTCTGCGGCGCAGGTGGCGCAGTCGGTTGCGCAGACGACGCTGCTGCTGGGGGCCACTGTGGCTTTTGCGCAAACGTCGGTGCTGGCTCTGCGACTGGCGCTGCTGTCGGGTTCGGCTTCCACGACGCCTGTTTGGCGAAAAACGGAGTCGTGACGGCCGGCACAGTCGCTGCCAGCGGCGCTGGCGCAGGTGCGACTGCTGCTGGCGTCGACACCGGTGTGATCGTCGCTTGACTCAGCAAGACGCTCGCATCGAGCGCGATCGCACCCGTGCGAAAGTCGTAGAGCAGCTCGAGGAACTCTTGGAACGAGATCTCCGTTGCGCGCGCGAGCGACACTTGCTTGAGCATCGTCGCGACTTGGTTCGGTGTGACGTTCTCGCCGAGCTTGAGCAGCACAGTCGGCAAGTCCCCCAGTGCGATCGCCGCGGCGTAGTCGTGGTCGTGCTCTTTGAACACGCGCTTGAGCTCGTGGATCTCCTTGGGCGTGAACTTTTGCAAGAACGCGGACGGGAGCTGGTAGCTCATGATGGCAATGTGTGTGTGCGTGTGCGTCGATGCACTAGGTCTCTCTCTCTCTCTCTGTGCGTGTGTAGACGCAGCGACGTGGACCGACGCCTTCTCTTGCTCTCGTCGTCGTTGTCGTCTGCTGCTTCTCGACGCAAGTTTGCGAATGGGCGGCGAGCTGCTTCAACCGAAGGGGGGAGAACAGTATGAGCCACAGTATGGATGTAAATCCTTTGGAAATGAATAAGTTGCATTCGTTTATAGAGGTTTGGGAGCTAGAGTGACGGTCGAGAGTCGGTCGATGCTGCGGGTTTTGCGTAAACCCACAGAACAGCTTGAGATAACCTTTGATGCAGCATATGTGACCGCTTCGAGCTGACGACGACGACGTCAAGACCTGCAAGCAAGCGTGCAGCGTAGCGGATGCGAGGTCGGAAGATCAGCAACGAACGCTCCATGCTCGAGACGTGTCGTTGCGCACCAGCCTGCTCAACTGCTACAGCATAACCAGCATGGCGACGGCGACAGTGATGATGACGGATTCGAATGCGGATCCCGGCTCGCAGTCCAACGCCAGTTGCTTGTGCGCTCTCGACGAGTGTCGTCAACACCATGCGCGCCAGTGCGACACGCGATGTGCCGCCGAGAGCGTTTGCTTGGTGTTTGCTCAATAGCGAAGACGCAGGACATGCGCGAGTGCACGCGACGCATGGCGAAGCTCTGCAGCGCCATGACAGCAGGACGCTCGAGCGAGCGGTCTGGTGTTGGAGCGATCGCATTGACTCCATCACTTGGTTTCATTATGCACGACACATTCGGATTGTTCTGGATAAGAAATGCGAGCTCCCTTGATTTTAGCACTACCAGTTCCACACCTGCTCTTGTGTTCGAAAACAACGACGAGTATGGCGTCACGAGCAGCAGCAGCGCTTGGGCTCGCGCTGTCGCTCGACAGCAACACCAGCACGCTCGTACATGCAGCAGAGACGCCAGCGTCGTACATGAAGGCCGTGCGGTCGTTCCAGGCGCGCATCGAGAGCGTTGCGCCCGTCTGGGACGCCGAGCACAAGGTGTTTGTATCTGGCTATGTCGACGCCACACGGCCGTTCCGCGAGCGGTACGAAGACACGCTCGACTCGGTCACGACTGCGAGCGTCGAAGGCGCGCTCATGTACTTGCAGCGCGACTGCATTGACGTTGGGAGCGACCCAGTCGCGCAGGCGCAGTGCAAGCGCAAAAACGACGTCCAAGTGATCACGTTCCTCGACGTCACGATCGTCCAGCCGTACCTCGCACTGAGCTACTACCAGGCGAACCGGTACATCTACCCCGAGTTCTGTCCATTCGTGACGATGCAGAACGGTCAGTGCGTCGCAGTCGACGAAGACATCCTCGCTGACATGGAGACGTCTACGACGACGACGACGACGAGCACTACCAACCCCGCGTCTAGTGCGTACGTCGCCCATCCGCCCAACTGTCAGCTCTACCACGGCCTCTATGCGAACCAGTCTGCGTGGACAATCGGTCCGTGCGTTGGTGCACATGCGTATCCGACCAACATGGCTGCGCCGTACCCCGATACGGTCTGGTTCTCGTACCCCGGGAGCTGCGTCATGAACTCGTGGTCGCAGGGCAAGTCCAGCGCGTGTCGGGAGACGTACAGAGGCGGTCTCTGTCCGTTTGGGACCGAGCCGGACGGTGTCAAGTGCACGTTCAAGTACCGGATCATTGGGTACTTGAGCATCGATGAGCTCGTCGGCATCACGTCGAGTGCAAGTCCAAGCGGAGTGGGTGACGTCGATGTCGGAGCCGCAGCTCGCACCAGCAGCACGAACGCCAGCACCGTCGCGAACAGCTCGACGCCTTTGTACCGCAGCTACAAGGACTTTTGTGAAGCAAAGGGCGTCGAGCTCCGCTCGTTTGACGTCGACACGTCGCTCGGGCTCTCGAACGTCACGGCGATTCCGTTCTGGCGCAATCCGTCGAGTCGCGACGCGAACGTCGAGCGCACGAAGCGCATGATCGCGCGGTACAACGCGAACGTCGCAGCAGCAACGGACGGCCGCATGACAGCGCTACCGACGAACCTCTCTGCGCTGACCGAGTCGAACCCGCCGTGCCACGAGAACGCCAAGATCTGCTACGACGCGCGCTTTGGGTGCCAGCGCCACTCGTACGCGCAGGTCTGCACGGTCTGTCGCGAACAAGGCGCTGCGTGCGTGACGAAGGTCCCGTCGATCGGGTTCCCAGCTCTGGCTGCCGCGCCGGGGAAGAACCAGAGCATGAGGAGTGCAAGTCAGAGCGCGAGTGGCGCTCGAGCGCCTCAGCCAGCGCAGTCGGTCACCACTGCGGCTGCAGCCGTCACAGCCATGTTGCTCGTAGTCGCTATGATGAATGTGTAGTGTATTGCATATGTCCGAGGATGGTTCGCTGACAAGCTGTTGAGAGCCTCTCGGTCGCTCTGGCGTTCTATCGCATCGTCGCGACTGCACTGAGCAGCAGTGTTGCGAGCGCAAGTGCCATCGTCGCACTAGTGCTGGCTATGGTAAAGCACGCCGTGGCGCTGCTGCTCGGCGTCCGCGTGAACGACACGGCGTCGGTCTTGTTCGACTGCTGCGCGCAGAACGAGCCTGCGAATGCAAAGATCGCGCGGAGGTTGATGCCTTGGATGTCGCAGTACGGTACTTGCGACTCGAGCGACACGATGTACGCCAGACACGTGGGCTTTGCGCAGATCGCGCTCGCTGCTGACGGTGAGAGCAGCGACGTGCCGCACACGTCGGTTGCGTTGGCGTCGAGTGCGCGGATCGCTGAGAGCTGCGTCGTCGAGCACTCGGCGGCAGACGCGAGCTGCGGTGCGGCCACGAGTGCGAGCGCGAGCAAAATAACGAGCTGGAGCAAGCGTGGAGACATCGCGTGTGTCGTGGCTGCGTGTCGAGATCAAGTGTGGTCTCCTCCATGCACGAGCTGCTCAAGCAGCGCTTCGATCGCCTTCGTCGCCTTCGTCGTCGTGTGACTCTGAATTGATGATTGCCACATCACAAACATTCCAGTCCAAATAGCATCAACACACTTGCAATTTGTATGTGATTGCACAGTCGTAATCTTTTGTCACAGATAGCGTGCTATATTTCTGTTTTTCAAGTTTGATTTGCTTATTTATGCAGTTGATGCCTAACTGGCAACAACCTACCTCGATTTTGTCTCTACCACTTCTGGAAGCAAGGGCCAAGTGGACGAGAAGCAACAGCAAGAGTGCGAGATGGCGGACCTGTTTGCCGAGGTGATCGAAGAGGAGGAGCGCCTCACGCGCGCGCAGCAGCGCAACTACTGGGACCGCAAGACGTTCTCGTCGTACGAAGAGCAGCAACGCGCGATGGCGCGCTCTGCGACGCTCTACATCGGGAACCTCTCGTTCTTCACGACCGAAGTCCAGATCTACGAGCTCTTTTCGCGCGTTGGCACAGTCAAGCGCGTGATCATGGGGCTTGACCGCTTCAAGAAGACGCCGTGCGGCTTTTGCTTTGTCGAGTGCGTACTCGTTGCGATTGCTAGTGCATCGTGTTCGGTCTTGTGCGTGTGTGTGTGTGTGTAGGCACGTCTGGCTGACTGTGCATGGCTCGCTCTTTCGACTGATCCACTGGCAGGTTCAGCACGCACGACGAAGCGATCGCGTGCTCGAACTACATCAGCGAGACGAAGCTCGACAATCGCGTCGTGCGGTGCGAAATGGACGGCGGCTTCAAAGAAGGCCGGCAGTTTGGCCGCGGTCTCTCGGGCGGCCAAGTCCGCGACGACCGCCGGTCCAAGGACGAGTACGACCCTGGTCGTGGCGGCTACGGCCGCAGTGACGTCGCGGATGGGAACCACTTTCGCCGCACTGCAGCGCCGCGCAAGCGCTCGCGCGGCGACAGCAACGCAGGCGACGAGCCAGCGCTCAAGCACACGAGCGAGCGTCGGTCGCCAGTGCCAATGGACCAGCAGGTGCGTTTGTTTCACTGCGTCAACCGACTGAGACGCTCCGCTCCATGTGAACTGACACTGTCGCCTGTGCGCCAACGAAGCCGGAGGAAGAGAACCCG
>JAASFT010000687.1:0-14606 GCA_023333885.1 Globisporangium parvum
CAAAGCCTACTACACCGGCACCGACCACGCCAGCTCCAACCACGCCAGCGCCTACTACACCAGCTCCAATCACGCCAGCGCCTACTACACCGGCGCCAACGTCGCCGTTTCCAGGTGTCGGCTGTGGCACGCAGCTCAAGCAGATCTACTTCCACGGCTTCGACCTTGAAGAGTTCCCGCTCACCACTCCTGCCGAGTGCTGCGCTGCGTGCAACGCCAACCCCAAGTGCAAACTGTACACGCACTTCAAGTCGTCCACGACCGGCGTCATCCGATGTCTCCTCAAGACAGCGCCAGGCGAGAAGACGAACTATGGCGACAGTAGAAGCGTCACTGTCGTCTCGGCGTACGCAAACGCGACACCTGTGCCAACGCCAACGCCAGAGCCGACACCAGAGCCCACGCCAGCACCAGCACCGACGTGCGGCAAGCAGCTCAAACAAATCTACTTCCACGGCTTCGACATCTCCGAGTTCACACTCGAGACGCCGGAGGAGTGCTGCGCCGAGTGTGCTCGCGAGCCCAAGTGCGTGCTGTACACGTACTTCTACTCCAAGACGACTGGCAAGAAGCGCTGTCTGCTGAAGAGCGCGCCAGGCGAGAAGACGAACTACGGCGACAGCCAGAGTGTCATCGCCGTGTCAGCGTATGTGTCTCGTCCGACGCCGGCACCGACTCCAACGCCAGAGCCCACGCCAGCACCAGTGTGCGCGATCACGGCTGGCCAGTACTGCGGCAGTGCGCAAGGCACGCTTTGCTGCGATGCCACAAGTTACTGCCAGCCCTGGAACGACAGCTACTACCAGTGCATCGGGTTGCCAAATGGCTGCGGCAACCTTGAGACCGACGTCGACTTCTACGGCGGCGACATTCGCAGCGTCTCGAACGTCCTTCCTTGGGACTGCTGTCGACTGTGCCAGCAAACCGACGGCTGCGCAGTCTACACGTTCGTGAACCTCGACCCGAGCGGACCGTCATGCTACCTCAAGAACAGCACTGCTGGTCGCGTGCACAAGGTTGGCGCACTCTCAGGTCGCCGCACGAACTTTAGTCCGTTGCCAACACCGACACCGGTCCCAACGACGCTGGTGCCAACCCCGTCACCCAGCGCAAGCGTGAGCAGCTGCGGTCAAGTGCTCAAGAACATTTACTTCCACGGCTTTGACATCAAGGAGCTTGCGCTGAACGGCACAGACGCGTGCTGCGACGCGTGCGCCGCGACTCCAGGCTGTGTGCTCTACACGCACTTTGCGTCGCGCACGACTGGTCAGCGCGTGTGCAAGCTCAAGTCAGGCGCAGGCGAGAAGACGAACTACGCCGATAGCTCGAGTGTCACTGCCGCGTCAGCCTATGTCAAAGCGCCACTGCCGCCACCGTCTTATGCACCAGTCATTGGCGCATAAGACGCGGTGTGTCAGCGCTCTCTATATGTCCCAGCATTCATTCATCCATGCACGACTCACTTGCTTGCCTCGCTTCCGTTCCGCACTCACTCACTCACAGAATGACCTCGCTACATCCTAGGGCGTCGCCGCCACTGCTGGCAGCGGGTTGAGCACAAAGCCCGAGTACGCAGTCACTGACGCACTGTCGCCGTAGTTTGTCTTGTCGTTGCTCGCCTGGGACTTGAGCAAACAGCGCTTCACGCCGGTGTTCTTGTTCATGAAGAGCGAGTAGAGCACGCAGCCAGGCGTCTTGGCGCACTCGGCGCAGCAGAGCTCCGGGTCTGCCAGCACGACCTCATTCATGTCAAAGCCGTGGTAGAAGATGTTCTTGAGGTGCTTGACGCACTGCGAGCCGCTCGGTGGCGCGGTCGTGACTGGCAGCGTTGGCGCTGGAGTCGTCACAGGTGGTGATGGTGTGACCGTGAAGCGACTGCCAGAGACAGCGCCGACCTTGCGCACGCTGCCTGCCTTGCTGCTCTTGAGGTAGCACGTCGGTCCTGCTGGGTCGGCGCTCACGTACGTGAAGAAGTTGCAGCCCGTTGTCGCCTTGCACTTGGCGCAGCACTCCCACGGCTGCACGTTCGAGATGCTGCCGATGTCGCCGCCGTAGTAGTCCACGTCCGTCTCGTACTCGCCACAGCCGTCTGGCGTCGCGAGGCACTGGTAGTAGTACTTGTCCCATGGCTGGCAGTAGCTTGATGTTGGGCAGCACGCTGTGACGCCGTCGCTGTTGCCGCAGTAGCCGCCAAGAGGCGTCGTGCACGCACCGATCGGCGTGCGGTGACCCGAGAGCGCGCCGACCTTGCGCACGCTGCCTGCCTTGCTGCTCTTGAGGTAGCACGTCGGGCCGCCCTCAGCGAGGTTCACGAACGTAAAGTAGTTGCACCCAGCCGTCGCTTGGCACTTGGCGCAGCAGTCGGCTGGTGAGATGTTGGCGACGCTGAAGAGGTCGTTGCCAAAGTAGTCGATGTCGGTCTCGAGGTCGCTACAGCCGGTCGGCACGGGGAGGCACTGGTAGTAGTTCGTGTCCCACGGCTGGCAGTAGTTCGCACTCGGACAGCAGTGAGCCCTGCGCGTTGCCGCAGTAGCCGCCGACCGCGGTGCTGCAGCTCTGCGCATCCGCAGCGGGAATAGCAAGCGTGGCAAGCGCCACAACAGTCCGGAGACGTACCATATCGGCAGTGTTGCTGCTCAAGCTGGAGCTCGGTGCAGTGCTGGATCGTCGAGAGGGCGAATCGCAGAGTGTCTGGAGTTGGTGTCGGCGTCGTGCGAGCAAGCGCGTTCGCTCAAGAGGTCCTTGTCGTTGGCTTCCTGGACCAGACGGAGTGTGCCACTGCGTTGACTCGCACCGTCTCTGGAAGCGAGGAATCAAGTGCGTTGTGATGATCCCACCGCAAGCTCAAGTCGCCGCAAGCTCAAGTCGCCTCAAGTGCACGACGCGACAACCGATCACCAAGTGCTTGCGTCTCAAAGCTGGTCGCTTTAGAGCAGCTGTGGTGGCACCTGCAGTAGCTTGGTCAGACAGCAGTGCTTGGCGAGGTGATCGTGCTGGAGCGCGCTGATTTAGTGTCGTGCAGGTAGCTTTGCAGTCGGAGCTGCGCTGCGTCGTACACGCAAGCGGGTCGCGTTCGGTCGCCGCCGAGTTCGAGTGCGTATCTCGCTCCCAGGACGCGCGGCGTTCGCTCAGGCTGGAATGCAGTCGACTCGACTTGTGTGGCAACACGCACTGCTTGCACACATCCAGCGCATTTGCGTTGCGCTGGAAGAGCGAACATGCGCTCTTCTACCAGCTTGTGTGGGTGCTGACGAGCTCGTGCGCAGTGTCGATAGGACCGGAGCCGAAATGCGAGCAAATGGTCATCGCTCGTTGTCTCGCGACTGAGGGGAGCACGCCCCGCCATGGTCGGCTGTGTGTTGACTGACGCTCATACGTGGCGCCTGGATCTTTGGGCGACGCCGTGGGGCAGACGCCAGTCGTTTTTCTCGCGCACGAATGCTTGGTCGAGCTCTTGGTGTCGCGCGTCCAGGCGGCTTCGGACTACGGAACCGAACGCCCTCGTTCGCCTGCGCGGACATGAAGCAACAGCGAGCACTGAGTGCGTGAGGTGGTTGTTGCGACGCAGATCCAGAGTGCCAAGAGTAGTATTGAGACGCGTCCCACCTGCAAAGATCCTGGCACAGACAGCAGCGTTGTGTGTTCCTTGGCAAGCCGACTTGAGCGGATCTGGAGGCGCTCGCATTTGGCACTGTGAGCAGATTGGAGGTCAGCTCGAGCTGTCGTTGCTGCTGTCAGCGCCATGTTAGCCGCCGCTGCTACTGCCTTTGGCGTCCTGCGTCACCACAGTGCCTTCGGAGTGTCCCGCACGCTGCACTCTTCGCTCTCTTGTGAGGCAGGCGCTCGACTGGAGCAGCGTCGGCTAGTGCCTCCTCCTTCGAGCAAACACCTCGAATGTTGACGATCGCGAGGCGCGAGAGTGTGTGGGTGGACATGACGGCGCGCTCGCGTCCTTTCTTCGCGGCGCTTGGCTCGCCTAATGCGTGCGGGCTGTGTTGGAGCCACTCGTGGCTTCGTGTCTGGCGCGGGTGTGCCCACCGAGAGCTTTCCGTGCGCGTCAACCGTCAACTCGCGCGCTGGTCCCACCTCGTTCACTGAATCGACGAGTGTGCGCGCGTGCCTCACCGAGTTGTCCCACGGCATTCGCCAGTCGAACGGCAAACTCCACGTCGCTGGCGACGTCCTGGTCATGAGCGGCCGCAACCTTTGCCTTGAGCAGCAACGCCAAGTGTTCCGACGGCGAGCTTGAGCGGCCATTGGACTCGATCTGATCGTGGCGCTTGTGCTCGGCTTGAACAAACACGATTCACGCACTCGCCTCGACGTGTCGAGGAGCTTGTGGCGAACACAATCGCCTTGCGTCAACGCACTGCGCTGATCAAGACACGTACGCGCAGACACAGACAATGATCAGCCGCAGCATCGCATGAACAGTCATGCACACACGCATCGAACATCAACACTGCTTCGTACATGCTCATAGCTCGCGCTTCTTGCTTTGTGAGAGTCTCCCGCTTTCTCTTGGGTAACGTTGCTATAGTCTGCAGTCTGCAGTCTGTTGTCTCGAGCTCGAGGTCGTTGCGATGTCTTGAGCGCCTGGCGAATCCGAAAGTGGCTGTCGTGCCGCTCAGGAAGCTCCGAGTGCGTGCGCATGGACGACCGATCAAAGCTGTGCAACCGAGCACGGCGCAGAAGAGAGTCGCTGGTGTAGGGCACGGACGCACGCTGCGAGCCTCAGCATGCATGGCGTCTGCGCCACATGGCGACGCAGCCATGTGGGGTGTACCCATTCCGCGTGTTCCGGCGACAACCGCCAGATGGCGTGTGCTTGCGGCATGCTGATCGGCAATCCCGCGTTCACGTGTGGTCAGCGAGCCCCGCCGCATGGCGAGCCAGCTGGCGCGAAGGCACTCGGAGCTGCACGCGCAGATCGTCGCGTCGCTTTCAGGCGATCGATGACTGCGCCAGCAGCGAATGGACGTGCGCACACAAGTGTTTGGCACTCGAGGCGAACCACACAGCAGCTCGTGCTTGGTTTCGTTCTCTATTACCAGTGCCTTGCTCTACGCTGTCGGTCTGCCAACGTGAACGCGTGGTGCTCACCGCTCGCCCTTTTGCTCCTCGTCCGCATCACCCTCGTCTTGGTGCTGCAGTCGCGTCGTCGCCATCGCAGCATCCGCACTGGCGCTCGCGCTGGCTCCCTCGTCCTCGATCTCGCCGGCGAACGTCCCGCTCTCGAGCTCCTGGAAGTGGTTGTTGCAAAAGTTGTTCGTGCGCTCGTACGCCTGGCGCATGCAGCCTTTCACAATGCACCGCTTGCCTGGACATACACGAGTGCACACGTGAGGCTCACGAGTCGAGACACTGCACTGGAGGTAGCAACAGGACTGGAGGCGCTACACACACAAACGTACCTCCGCCGTGTGCCCAGCACAGTTGGTTCGAGATCGCAATCTTCTCGCACGTCGCAGCCTTGCACTTCGTCCCGCCGCCGTGGGACCAGCAGTAGCCGCGCGACTTGGCGCGGTTCATGCAGCTCGGGATCTTGCACTCCGTCGACCCGCCTAGAGCAGACAGAGCACGCGGCGATGTTAACTATCGCTGGCAAGCAACGCACTGCGCTCTGCTAGAGCCGTACCGTGTCGCCAGCAGCGACCCTGGTGCTTTGCCCGACTTGTGCAGCCCTCGGTCTGGCATCGCTTGCCGCCCTGTCACCACCACGACGCCGTTCAGATGAGAACATGTACCACATCGCCACACTTGCAAAACGGCGCTATTGTCGGCGCGACATACCCCGTGGCGCACGCACAGTCCTTGGTCCACGACGTACTGCTCGCAGCCGTCAAACTTGCAGATGCGACTCGGCGGGCGGCGCGCTTTGCGCTTCGGGTCGCCTTGCTTACTTCGCCGCGCCGCGCCTTTTGCAGCGGCGGCGGCAGTCGTCTCGGGTCGGATTCGCGTGTGTGCGTGCACGGTGGTGGCGCTGCTCGACCGTCGGCTCGCGCGCGTAGTGGCGTCGTCGTTGTCGTGGGCGAACGGCGAGGCTTCGTAGTCGCTGTCTGCGTGTGCCCACACACACACACAAGCAGCCAGGCATAACGGCAATGGCGGCGACGTATCAGTGACAACGTCATAGCTTCAGATCTGGGTTCGCACGCCTGTAGGTACCACCGCCACACACACGCTCGTCTTACCGGAGACCACGGACGATGGCGCAGAGCTCTGTGAAAAGTTGGTGCTGTCGTCCAAGGCGTCGTCGTCGTCGTCAAGGATGAAGCTCAGCGACGACTTGCTCACGCGACTGGCGTCGTCCGGTGCCGTCTCGGCGTCTTTGTGTGTCGCGACCTGCCCCTGCTCCTCGTCTCCCCGCTCGTGCTGCTGCTGCTGCTGGCCTGCGGCTGCATGTCCGTGCGTCAGCCCGAGAGGTCTGCGAATGGCACCATCGTCGCTATACGAATCGTGTCGATGCAGTCTATCGCCTCTGTCGTGGCTGTGCCGATCCTGATTGCTGCTGCTGTAGTGCTGCTGCGGATGGGACTGCGGATCAACGTGCAAGTGGCGCAGCGCAGTGCCCCAGTGCTCATCGTAGTACGCCGTGGCGCGGCGCTCGTCGCCGCTGCCGTTGTCGCTGTCCTCGCCTGCTGTGCGGTGGTTGTTGCTCCTGCTCCTCGACGCCACGAAGCTCCAGTGCTGTTGTTGGCGCTGCTGCTCCGCGTCCCGGCGGTCGCGGCGCTCCATGCAAACGCGTGGGCGGCGCACCTACTGGCAGCGTGCGTGCGTGCGTGCGCACGATCAAGTGATGGATGCTGGCGTGCCGAGCTGCTGCTGCAGTCCCCACGCTGTGGTGGTGGTGGTGGCTGTTGCGTGATGGCGTGTGCGGCGAGCAAATGTGAATGGATGCTGCGTGTTGGAAGCGACGGCGGCGACGACGAGACGAGCGACGACAGAGCGGGGAAGCCGACTGACGCGGTGGACTGATTGACGGCGCTCGCTTGCGCTTGGGGCGGTGCGGGCTCGTTCTGACCACTTTGGCGTGTACACACGACACGAGGCGAGTCGAGTCGAGTCTCAGCTGGCAGCACGTTTATTGAGAACGTGAGTTGCTGTTGCTGCTGCTGCTGCTGCTGCTGGTGATGCCGCCGCCTGGTGTCCAACTGGAAGTGCGGGACCGCTCCCAGCTGGTGGTCTCGATCTCTCTGCTTGCCTGTCTGTTTGCTTTCGCTGGCGTCTGGTGGCAGACGACGACGCCCAAGACAGAACACGAGTGATTGACGAGCAAGTGCCGCGTAACGCGACTTGTGGTGTTGTCTTGGTGTGCGCTCAACGGCAGCCGCGGCGGGACAACCTGAGCGACTCGCGAGACTGCGAAAATCGAAAGTGGGGACCCGTTCGTGAGCAAGCAACGCAAGCAAACAGAAGATCGGCTGCCGTGGATGGTGGAGACTGTGCGAGCGCACGCTGGAGCACTCGGTTCGTCCGTCCGTCCGTCCGTCGGTCAGCGAGACAGCTCGGCCGCTCGACCTTTACATGATTTAGCGCACACGCACTTCGCCTCCACGACGCGAGCTCGGTTGTTTGCACGCGCACATGCACAAACACACGTACATGTGTGCACGTGCACACGCCTCAGGTGCTCGCAGCAGCCCTATGCGAACGTGTACGACGAGGTTCGAGGTCTCCGCAGTTATCTGAACACACCCGGAGCGCGAAATCGACTGCGTGCGGAGATACGGAAATGTTGCCGAAGCGAGCATTGTTTCCACCAGTCAAAGCAGATTCGGGATCCGATGCGCGCGGATGTAGTCTGCGCATCGCGTTGCTTGGGGTCACACCGCAATGCACCTGCTCACTCGCTGCTCCCAGTCAGTCAGCACGCTGCTCCTACCTAGTCAGCACGCTGCGTCGAGCTGAACGGCGCGCATTCTTCTCTTGATCGCTCGATCTTGCCTGTTGTTACAACTCGACAACTCGCAGCGATGGTCAAGGAACTCGCGTTCACTCACTTGCCCATGCTGCAACCGCGTTCGTAGAGCGTCGTCTGACAAACACATCTTGTACATCGCCACAAGCCCAGCTCTCGCTGCGCAGGCTATCGAGCGCACATGCACGCCAAGCAAGCAAGTCGTTGTCCCCGAGCACCACCCGCCAACCTCCTCAGCACATCGCCTGTCGAGACGTAGAGGCGGCAGCTATCGCATAATGAATCCGGTAGCGCCGCACCGTCGACGCCTCTGCGCGGTCTTCCAGCCATTCGCTCCACTCGCTCAGGTCGTGGCAGATCATCGCCTGGCGACGACGCGTACGACGCGCAGAGGCGGGACTCGCGCCAGTGGATTTCGATGCGTTGCACTCGCGGCTGCCTGTGAACATCGCTGTGTGCGTCAGCGCGTGTGGGTGTGTGTGTCAGCAACCAGGCGAGCTTTTGCTGTCTGACGTCGTCCGTCATTAGCTACGGACGCGGAGGCGCTGAGGTCAAGTCCAACGCCCGCTAGCACACGCATCTGCCTCAAGCAATCGCCACAAGCCGTTGAGGCAGGTGCACGTACTCACTCACGCCTACTTCTTTCTGACTGACTGCTCTCAGACTCTATGCGTCCTCGACATGTGCCTCACTTGCCAGGCGGAGCAGACGCCTTTGCCGCATCACTGGCGCTCGAGGTTGAGAGCGGCGAGGTGCTCGCAGGAGCCGGTGCAGAGCTCGGAACCTGCGCTTTCACTGGTGGCACCTGCGCTTTCACTGGCGGTGTCTTTGCCGTCGCGACGCTGGCGCTGTGACTCGCCATCGCTTTCTCCCAGATCCGTCGCCGCACGCACTCGCGGTTGTACCGATCGAGGTCTTCGAGCGCGAGCTTCTGGCACGCCGCGCGCACGTGCACTGGCGCACTTGTGAACAGCGACTGCATCTCTGCGTACGTCCTGGCGAGCGGAGCTGGCACTGACGATGGTGGCGTCCCTGCTGGTGCTACTTGTGGCGCCACCGTCGTTGGCGCGACCGACGCAGTCGGTGCCACTGGTGCCACCGGTGCAGTCGTTGTTGGAGCCAAGGCTGGTGGTGCTGGTGTCGCGGTGGCTGACACTGTTGAGGCTGGTGCTGGTGCCGGTGCCAAGGTCGGTGCTGGTGCCGAGGCTGGTGCTGGAGCCGCTGCGCGAGCAGGAGCACTCGCGTCAGGTGCACTCGCACCAGTCGCAATCGACGAGTTCTCTTCGTACATGCGACTGAAGAACTGGAGCGCTGCACGTGGGAGCATCGGGTGCGGCGGCGGTGTGAGCGACGGCACAAACGGGCTCCGCGGCGTCTTGACAGCAGCTGGCGTCTTGGGTGTCGCGCGCGGCTTCTTCTTTGCGCTGGCGTCGCTCTCGGTCTTTGTTTTCGGGTCAGCTTTGCGTCCGCGTTTCTTCTTTGGCGCAGCGTCAGGTGCTCCGGTACTGCCGCTCGCAGCGCCAGCACCGCTTTCGTCGAGGACGCCAGGTGCTGCTGGATCCTCAGGAACTCCCGGCTTTTTCCGCAGAAACTTCTCTGCTGCGAACGTAAGCGGGAGCATACTGCGCACATCGAATGGCTTGCGCCAGTGCGCTGGGAGACCAAGTGGGAGCTCGTAGACTGGGTAGAGCTGGAATGGCGACGCAGCGTTCGTCGGTGACGCAAGCGGAGCTGACGCTTCCATAGGCAGTGGCTTGTTGGCGGATGCGTCCTCCGTCGGGTCGCTTGCTGCTGCTGCGGTTGTCTTGGTCGGCAACGTCTCGGGACTTGGCACTTGAGTGGCGGCTGGCGGACCTTGGGCATTTGTCTCTGCCGCCTCCGCTGGCTCGACGACTGGTGGCGCACTACTGCTTGCCGCCTTGTCCATCGTAGCGCGACTCGCGTGGTACTTTGCGTTCACTGCCTCGACGCTTGTGGCAAAGTCGTCCGAGTCGGACGCCGCAAGGAGCTCCGTCTCGTCCTCTCTCGGCTGCTCTAACGCGCGCGCGCGCACAGGCGGCTGCTCCGCGTACGCGAGGAACTTCCAGAGCTCCTGTGCGTCGCGCGGATTGATCGCCAAGCGATGCGTCTTGAGCATCTTGAGCGCGATCTTGTCCCAGCGAATGTGCGCTACCGTGGGATGCACACAGTGCGTTAGCATCGAGTGCAGTGGATTCTCATGAAAGGACGCACTCCCGCACAAGTTCGCATGCGCTGAAGTCCGCACCTGGCGACAGTGCGCAATCGAGGACGCTTGGGGCGACAGAGCTGCGCTTGATCTGCTGGAGAATGGCTTCGCACAGGAGCGTGCACTCGCGCGCAGTGTACCGCCCGAGAACCTTGCGCGCCTGCGTGCGCGCACTCACGCCAGCATCGCCCATTGGCGTCACAGCGGTCGCAGCGCTGGAGCCACTGGCGCCAGTGGCTCCAGCCGTCGCACTACTAGCCATCGCGCTGCTGCCTGACGTCTGCCGACCGAGCTGTGGGCGGCGCCGCCGCGTCGCGGAGTTGGGTGCGATCGCAGCAGCAGTCGATCCTGTCGCAGTGGGCGACGCCGGCGCTGATGCTGTCGCGTCGCTGCTGGCGTCGAGTGGAAGCGCAGCGGTCTGCGCCTGCGCCAGCGGCACGACGACGAGCACAGGCTCGGGCGCGTCAGTCTGTACAGTACTAGGCCCTCCAGCGTTGCTTGATTGGAGCTGCTGCTGCAGCTTGGTGGATGCGCTCGACGGGCGCTTGCGCTTTGTACTGGAGGCAGCAGCGCCAGGCGTGGCGTCGTGCTCAACTGTCGGCTCGATCGCGTCAGCGCCTGCTGCTGCTGCACTGCGCTTCTCACGGCTGCTGCTGCTGCTAGAGGCAGCTTCGGATGCTACTGCCGGCGCTGTGAGCGCATGCGTCGCGTACGTCGACTTGACCTGTCGGCGCGACCGGCGCGTGCTGCTCGGTGGCTCCGCAGTCGTCGGCGCTTCTGCATCAGCTGGTGACTGCGACGGCGTGTTTGCAGCGCGCTCGTCTGCTGCACCGTTGCCCGCACTACCGTTCGCGCGCACAGGCACAGACACAGGCACTGCTGCTGCTGCTGCTGCAGCTTCGCGCCGCGAAGAGCGCCGCACAGGGACCGCGTCGTCCGCCATGCCTCCAACGCGTGTGTGTCTGGCTGTGCGAGAGTGTGGGTGTGGCGTTCCTACATTGTTCAAGTCAATCACTCCCTCATTTATGTCGCTACTGCAAGTAATTGCTATATACTGAAATCAAGTCAACACAGAGCTACAACACCACTCGGACCGCAGCAAACGACACCAGCACTCCGAGCGATCGATCATGGGCGATGCGATCAGCGCGAGCGTGCTCCGCTCCGTGCTGCGCGACGTCAAGACGCAGCGCGTGTCGGCATCTGACGCTGCTGCAGCAGTAGCAAAGCCAGTAGCAGGCGCACCACCAGGCAGGTTGTTCTCCGATACACACGCACAGCTGCTAGCAACACTCCCCCCGAGTGCGCTCGCGCTCGTGCAGAGCGCCAGTGCGCTCGTGTATCGCAACGCAGTCAAGCGCGTGACTGCACTGCCGTCGCAGCGCAGCTTCTTCCGCGTCGAGTCGCTCCATCGGTACCACGCGCGCGACGGCGACAGCGACGCGTCGTTCGACGCTGGCGACCGGAGCGTCGAGCTGTCGGCGTTGATCTCGCAGCCATTCGACGGCACCATGGCGCGCGGGCCGAACTACTACAACGTCTTTCCGCACTACTGCTCGTGCCAGAGCTTCCACGAGCACACGGTCGTGCAATGTCCGACTGCTATGGTACGTACGTACGCATCCAAGACCGACCGATCGGCAGGAGCACACGCACTCGACTGCCACGACGCTCATGCCATTTGCGCTACTTGACTTGTTGTGCTGCGTCCAAGTGCAAGCACATGCTCGCTGCGCTGCTCGCGGACGCAACTGGGCAGTACCAGCGCATTGAGATCCAGGACGTCGACTTTGCGACGATGCTCTGCGCGCAGCTCGCACCCGCCAACGCGTCTGCATGACCCCGCAGCGTCTGGCGCAGCTAGTGGCGTCGTCGTTGTCGTGGGCGAACGGCGAGGCTTCGTTGTCGCTGTCTGCGTGTGCCACACACACACATACACAGTCAGCGTGCGTCCTCGTATCGCTTCACCTTGCAAGACCGCGATCACGTCGGCGCGCGAGGCGTGACGATTGATCACCATGTGTCGAGCGACGGCCTTGCCGAGATCTAAGACAGCAATAATTGCGGTCTTAGAGATAATTGCAATAATAATATGGCAATGGTCTGCAAGAGGTCGCAAGAGGTGAAACACCCGACTGTGCCTGTTCTCGCTCGCAAGCGTCGTCAGTCTCGCTTCCTGCTGCTCCCTGCGCGCTCTCGTCTGCTGTCTCCATGGTGCGTCTGTGCTGCGCCGTGTGCGCGCGTGGGACTTCGCCCGACGCGCTCCGACTCACGCAGCCAGCCACACTCGTTGTTGGCGAGGCGTAGATCCGCTTCTTGCTGCAGAACCGTCAGGGCAAGACGCGGCTGTCCAAGTGGTACGTCCCACCGCCTGATGACCAGGACAAAGCGCGTCTCGAGTCCGAGATCCATCGCCTCGTCGTCGGACGCGACGCCAAGCACACGAACTTTATCGAGTTCCGGTCGTACAAGATCATCTACCGCCGCTACGCCGGCCTCTTCTTCATCCTCGGCGTCGACGTCTCGGCGAACGAGCTCCTGTGTCTCGAGACGATCCACTTGTTCGTCGAGCTCCTCGACCAGCAGTTCTCCAACGTCTGCGAGCTCGACATCGTGTTCAACTTTAACAAGGTGCGTCCGGCGTCTCGGATGCGGCGACCTGCCATCCGCAGTCGCACTCACGCGGCGCTGTGGCAATGGCGCTAGGTCTACTCGATGCTCGACGAGTATATCCTCGGCGGCGAAGTCCAAGAGACGTCGAAGCGCGAGATGCTCGAGCGCATCCGAGAGCTCGAAAAGCTCGAGTAGCCTCGTTTGCGAGCTCCAGTGCCCATGAGTGGCACGCATCCCTCCTTGCTCGGTCCGATCCATGCATACACGCTCGCCCTCCCACTTGCTCTACATGCTAGGTCAGCACCACTTTGTTCATGGGAGCTGTTCATTTGTCTATCGATTGGCGACCCTATCACATCGTCACCCTTCGCTTGGAGGCACAGCAGTCGCTCTGCTGTCGTCGCTGCGCTGCATCACGTGGTTTACCGACGCCGCATCGCTGACTGTCGTCGGCGTCACTACCGCTGCTGTTGCTGCTGCTACTGCTGCTGCTGGCTGCGCCACGGACATGGCGTCCTCGTCCTGGAAGAACGAGCTCGTGACGATACACCGGACGATCTGGAGCATGCGCTGCTGCTCGACGCCAATGTCGGTCTTCAGGAGCTTGCGCAGGAGCGAGCCCTGTTCGCTCTTCCACGCCGCTTCGAGGCTCTTGTCCTCACCTGCGCGCTCGCGGCTCTTCTGCTTCTTGAGCTCCTTTGCAGCAGCGGCGCTCGCAAGCAGCGCAGCGTCATGGCCGTACGGACACGCGTCGCCTTTAGCGCACTTGCCTTTCTGGACCATGCTCCGGCACGCAATCGCCTCGCGACTGTGGCTGAACTTGCAGCTGTCGCCAAAGCGGCACTGCTGCCGCAGGAAGTTTTTGCACATGCGCTTGTAGCGCTTGGGCGACCGCTCGCTCGCCACTGGTGGAGCGGCGGTCGAAGCGGCGGCGGCGATGTCCTCAACACTGTCGCCTTCGTCCACTTCGCCGTCTTCGAGGTTGCCGTCTTCACTCGCGACTGCGCCAGTGCTGCTCGAGCGCGCGCGCTTGCGTGGCGCTTCAGTCACTGGCGCTGGCGGCGCTGTCACTGCTGGAGCCTGAGACGCTGCTTTGTGCGCACTCGGCCACTTCTTGCGTCGCTCAGCGCGCCAGTTCGCAATGTCCTCGGGCGAGTTCCCCACGAGCACGACGAACTTTTGCCCTTCGACGTCGATCTCTTTCAGTCCGTCGCCAGCGTACTGGCCGTGCGCAGTTTGGAAGTGCGCACCGACGACGCGCTTCGATGCGGCAAAGTCGCAGCCAGGGGCGTGGCACGACACGTGCGTCTTCACGTGCGCGTGGTACTGCGACTCCATTGTGAAGCTCTTGTCGCAGCTCTCGCAGCTCCACTGCTGCTGCAGTAGTGGAAATGATGGTGCAGATGCGCTCACTGTCGCGTCAGTGAGCGGCGCGCCGTAGCGAGGCAGTGGCGGCTCGTGATGGCTGGTGCTGGCGATTGGTTGCTGCTCCGCGTCTGGTGTGAACGCTGGTGGCAACGGCGGTGGCGCAGTCGATGATGGCGTAGACTCGAGAGACGGAGTGGCGGCGGGTGGCAGTGGCGGCTGTTGCTGCGAAGGACCAGAAGGCTGAGACGGTGGCAGCGGCGGCTGCGTCGAGTGCTGTCTGGGTTCCAATCCTCCTCGCTGGTTCGACTGCATCAACGGACACTCCTGGATCCAGTGCCCTGGCTGTCCGCACTTGTGGCAGCAGTACGTCGACGGCGGTGGACGCGACGCCATCGTTTGCTGCTGCGGTGGCGGTGGGTGGTACGACTGGGGCTGCTGTGGTGGCTGGGGCTGCTGTGGTGGCTGGGGCTGCTGTGG
>JAASFT010000688.1:0-14593 GCA_023333885.1 Globisporangium parvum
CAGTACATGAACCAGGGCCAGACGGGTCCGTGGGCGAGCTTCGGACCGACGCTCATTGGATACGACAGCTACGCTGTGAACGGCCGCATGTACGAGTTCCAGACCACGGTGCTCACGAACGGCTTCACGGACTTCTACTGGGTCCCCAACACTTTCACGACATCGCTGTACGTGAACAACCCCGAGTCGCGCGATCACTCATACTTCAGCGCCGATGGCAAGTGGAACGGCTTCACCGGCAGTCTCTACATGGCGACACCGAACGACCTCGCGGCGATGCAGTCGTACGCGACCAAGGTCGTCGACCTCATGCGCGCGAACGGCGCGACGTTCCTCTCGGCCGCGAACGGACAGTCGGTCGCGGACTGGGTGAGCTCGCACCGCGGCTGGATCACGCACCACTTTGGCGGCAGCTGCTACGTCTCAGCCGATACTGGCGACGCGAAGCGGTGCGCGGACGAGAAGATGCGCGTCGTCGGGACGAAGAACGTGTTTGTGGCAGACGCGAGTGCGATGAAGGACGGAACGGTCAACCCGTACGGCTTCATCATGTACGTCGGTCGCGAAGCCGCGAGCCAAGTGAAGGACTACGTCGGGAGCACGCCGACACCACCGCCAGCGACGTGCTCGATCGAGAACGGCGTCGACTACGTGGCGAACGACATTGGAAATGCGCTCAGTGCGACAGCAGAGGGCTGCTGCGCGATCTGCAACAACTTTGGCGGCTGCAAGGCGTTCTCGTGGACGAACCAGAACGGCGGCACGTGCTGGCTCAAGAGCGCCAAGGGTGCGACAGCATTGAACGCTGCCGTGCGCTCGTCGGTGCTCAACGGCGCAGTGACACCGACGCCGACGCCACCACCGGCGACGTGCTCGATTGAGAACGATGTCGACTACGTTGCAAACGACATTGGCAACCGACTAAGCGCCTCCGCGGAAGGTTGCTGCGACCTGTGTAAGTCGTTCAGCGGCTGCAACGCGTTCACGTGGAGCAACTACAACGGCGGCACGTGCTGGTTCAAGAGCGCCAAGGGTGCGACGAAGATCACGGCAGGCGTGCGCTCGTCTGTGATCAACAGCGTCACGCCGCCGCCTGTGTCAATGTGCTCGGGAGTCGACGAGAACACTGACTACTCGGGCCCGGACATTGGGAGCATGCCAAGTGGCAGCGTCGATGGCTGCTGCGCGATCTGCATGGCGAAGGCTGGCTGCGGTGCATACACGTGGAGCAACTACCAAGGCGGCACGTGCTGGCTCAAGAGCTACCGCGGCGCGAAGAAGTACGTCGCAGGCGTGCGCTCAGCAGTGGTCAACAGCGCGCCGAAGTGCAGTCTCGAGAACGACGTCGACTACGCAGGCAACGACCTCGCAAATGTCCCGAGCGCCGCTGCGCCTGCGTGCTGTGACCTGTGCCGCGCTCGGTCTGGCTGCAAGGCATTCGCGTGGAGCAACTACAATGGCGGCACGTGCTGGCTCAAGTCTGCAGCTGGCGCGAGTTCGAGCAAGGCGGGCGTCGTCTCGGGCACGATCTAGCTGCTGCAGAACGACCAAGCTGCGTTAGCGAGGCATGCGTCGTTGGTTGCTCACACGTGCAGCGAGCGGTACGAGAGTGCATACATCCACATGTAATGCGCGTTTGCTAGCAGTGCGTCGTGTGTTGCATCGCGTGGAGACTCGACTGCATGCGTTGCAGCAGACTCGGTGTTGGTGCTGACAGTCCGGCGAGGATCACGCCCACTTGCGAATCCATCCTCGCACCGAGGCACGAGTCGTCGTGTGCTTGGACATGGAGCAACGGCGCCTTGCCATGCGAGCACCAAATGAAGCAGAAGAGCTCGAGCGAGAAGAGGCGACGCGCTCGAGCTCGTGGGCTTGACGCATCGGCATGAGACGAGTGCTGGCTTGCATTTCGTGGTGCTGGTTTGCGACGAGCTGCAATGGCAACTGATCGTTCAAACAGGCTTGGTGGTCTGGTTTGTTGCAACCAACTGACAGTTCGAGCTAACAGCGCCTTTGAACGCAATCAGTGAGTGCCGCACGCTGCTCCCTGCTCGATTCTCGCACTTCGTACACTCGCAAGAGCCATTGTGCACAAACAAACGAGAGCCTTTCAGTGGCGACAGTGTGCGCAGACGATGGATGGATGAATGGACACTGAGATGAGGTCGCTGACACGAACCGAAAGCGGCTTTGCGGCGACAGCGAGTGAGTGAGCCACAGACATACCGAGGCATGCCACACATCCGCACATTGCCCCATGTGATCGCCATCCGCCCTTGCGCCACGCGAAGTGCACGTCGAGTGTCAAACGCGCACTAGTATCTCGCTTGTCAAGTGACGAGCGCTGCGAGTCGAGTGTCCAACCCTCGCTGCTGGACGTGCGTCGTGTGTGTGCTGCGTCGTGTGTGTGAGTGTGTGGGCAATGGCTACACTGCACCACCGCTCGCTTGGATTTTCAGTTGGCAGTGCTGCCGATCGACCATCACTTGCCAAACGCGGTAGTGCTGTAACTCAGGGAGCGCAGGGTGTCCGCGTACTCACTTGCGTAATGTATGCCGAGTCGATTGGATTCTGGCGCGCAGTGTGTTGTGTCGCACACAAATCAGTCGTTGAGAATCCGATCAAGTGGTCGCTTGTTGGCACGAGGCACAGGACGACATGAGGTCGCATCGCACTGCGCTGCTGTTGCTGCTGTCGGCGACGCGCTGCTGCTGTGGCGCGAGGCGAGGCGAGGCGACGGAGGAAGCCATTTCGCACGCGTCTTCGTCAGCGACCTGACGACGCTGTCGCACTGCTTCCTCTGCAGCAGTAGCAACAATGGACACAGTTGCACAGACGACGACGACGACGCTTGGCGCGCACCACCACCACGCGCTGTCTCATTCCTCGATCCACGGCGCGCGCAACACGCGTGCTTACTTGCAACACTATCACCACCACAACAGCAGCACAAACAAGCAAGCGAGCAAGAACCGCATGACGATCACGACGCGCGTGCGAGCGCAGCTCTTTGAGACGAACGAGCGCCGTCCGATCCGCATCGCGCCGTCGGTCGCGCCGCCAGCGCAGACACAGTCACGAACGGCAGAGGACGACCTCCCAGCGATCCAGAGCCGCGGCACGCCCTGGAGCGCCGACGAGCACGAGCGCTTCCTCGACGCGCTCGCGCGCTTTCCGTCTGGGCCGTGGAAGCGCATTGCCGCGCACGTCGGTTCGCGCACGGCGCGCCAGACGATGTCGCATGCGCAAAAGTACCGCCAGAAGATCAAGCGCCGCCAGCGCTACGTCGCGCAGCAAGCAGTCGAGCGAAGCGACCGCTCGACCGCAGTGAGCACGCACGCGAGCGTGCACGGCAGCACGCAACATCCTACGATCGAGACTGCTGGCATGCGAGCATCACCAGCAGTAGCACCAGCAGCCGTCACCATCACGACCCCAACACCAGCAGCACCAACAGCAGTCGCCGCTGCTGTGATGCGGCTCACTATCCCTCGTCTGGACGACCTGCCAAGTGTGCAGGCGTATGTGAACGCATCTGAGCTCTCGTTTGGCTCGTTGGATCCACTCATGGTCGGCACCAACTACAGCAGTAGCAGCAGTAGTAGTAGCAGTAGCGAGTATGCGCCAGTGCCATGGCACGAGTCTCAGTTGGCGACACTCTCGCCAATGTCGATGGCGCAAGGGCTCGAGCCGCTCCAAGATCCGCTCGACTGGTACGCGCTCTTCGCTGCTGCGACTGCTGCAGCCGACGCGTCCATCGAGCTCGCGAATCTCGGTTGGGACGCCACTCGGTCGCTTGTCTAGATACACAAGACGCCTTGTCCTCACGACAGCAACAGCAGCAGCAACGAGCGAGCAAGCGAGCGCTAGACGGAGCGAGCAGCAGTGCTTTGTGAGGACCACCCATGTCTGTCAATACGAGCGTTGTCTATCCTGTCGATCAACGCATTGGCTCAGAGGCAGTGCCATGCAGTCAAGACGCTCTCGAGCGACTGGGATCATGCACAAGCAGCAGCGCTTGCTCATGAGATCGTGCTCGTGTTGTGAGTACGTGACGCATATGAAGTCAGACTCGCCAGCCACGAGAGCGACAGTACTTGGGCCCTCTGCCTAGCGCAAGCACTTGCAAGTGGCGACAGTGCACCTTCAGATTGACTTGGTGGACGTTGCGCAAATGAGCCAGCTGCAGCTACCAAAAGAGCACGCGCCTTGCACGGCCCACCAGCGCTCTATATCTACACTTTGCAGCCCTCCGTTGCCTGGTTTGGCCATGCTGGACTCGCAGACACGTGGTGTCGAGCCGTCTTACGCGAAGGCGGCAGTTGTCGAGCCACATAAATCATGACATGCGAGATGAAATCGAGACAGTGGTTCATGATTTTACTGGGAATCGCGACAACTATTTCTGGAAGTGTTGAAGCAATGCACGTCACGAGGGCATCAAGCACGACGAGAGCACGAGAAGCTCACGACGCAAGCGCGCAGTAGACCACAGGCACCAGAACGCATGTCACCACTGCAGCCTGCTCCGAGCGCGGACATCGATTCAGTGCGCGATGCAAACAGCCAGCGAATCGCAGCCGCAATGGAGCGCAACCGCGCGAGTCGCTCGAGCGTCTTTGACGGTCGTCTACCACTCTCCTGGCTCCGCTTGCTGCGCGCTGTGATCTCGTACGCGCTGCTGTTCTCCGACATCCCGCGCTCAGGCATAGGTGTTCGCAGTTTATCGGCAACATCTACGATGCTTGAGCCCGACAAGTTCACGAGCTTTGGTCCGTGGGCGTACAGCGTCTTTCAGCTACACAGGAACGAGACGACACTGCCAGACGCGCCGAGTGCGAAAGTGTGGTCCTACAAGTTTGACACGACGTCCCTTGCGTGGCGAGCGCTCGCCGAGTCCTTGGACATAGACGCATTCCCTGCCTGCGTGCTCTACAACAGCAAGTGCACAGGAACGACGTTGTCTGGCGCAATGGTGTTCGACATGATCGACGCAGTGCCGACTGCGCTTGCTCGTCGCCAGCAACAACAATCTCGACAGAGCGAACACCAGCCAGTCGTCATGTCGCTGCGCACGAAGTCGAACTTCTACGACAAGTTCCACCACTACGTGCTCCCGCAACTGTTCATGAACCCGATCCTGCGGACCCACCAAGCGTTCTACTACCCTTCAGAGATGCTCGAGCGCGCCGACTTTCGCATCTGCTACGACCAGAGCACGCACACGAGACCACGGTTGTGCGACAACGAGTGGACTGACTACCATCTCTCGTGCGCGGCTAGCGACCTTGCATGCCAGAGCGTCGGTCTCGTCTCGCAACACATTCTCGCGCGTCTGCGGCGTCTCCAATCGCAGTACCCCACTGCGCACGTGGATCTTACAGTCTTAGAGAGCTCCGACTCGGCGCGTGCGATTCATGGTGGACTCTGCCGCGTCGAGCGTCGGGACACTGACATCTCGACGATCCTGCGAGTCCACAACTGCTCGACGCCGATACTACCCAGCGACGCACCGAGAAGCACTGACGAATGCGAGACCATCTTTGTCCACGACTACCGCTACGAGTCGACGATCATCATGACCGACGCCGAGCAGTGGTACTCGGTCGTCATGGCGCTGCGCGCTGTGGGGCAAAGCTACTTCTACCTGCGCGTCCTCGCACTGCTACGTCACGCGTACCGCTGAAGAGAAGTATGCAGATGCCTCAGTCTGGTCGCGATGGCGAGCAGCGTGGCGGCTGTTCATCCGGATTCCGAGTCAGTGCGTCATCCACGGCAGCACGTTCCCGATCCTCTGCTACGTCTGCGCGCACGCTGTCGACGCGCCATTCACGTACGAAGTGGCGGGCGACCAGCTCACGACGCTGAACGGTTTGTTCACGATGAGTCTCTGGGACTTTTGCATGATCGCAGCCGTGCAGATGCGCAGTCTCTGGCTCCTCGCACTCGTGACTCGACACGCCATGGCGTTCTTCACGCGCCACCTCGACCCGGACTGGTCCCCAGCGTGCGGCGTCCTCGGCGTCCCAGGCTTTAGTGTGAGCATCTTGTCGAGCTGTGCGATCGCGGGGCAGTTCCGAGCGTTCGAGTTCCGCGACACATCGATCCTCTCGATCCACGAACTCGCGCGCGCGAGCTCTACGCCTCAAGCGATCAACTACGCGACGCAGCAGCGCGGTGTTGGCAATGTGGTGCTCGATGGCGTGTACATCGACATCAAGCTCATACTGTGCGGCCTTGCTCTCGCGTCTGCGCTCGCGGCATTCCAGTCCTGCGCTACTGCGCTCGTGCTGTGCGGAGGCTCGGGTTGGCAACGCCGACGTCGTCTCGCAAGTGCCAATCGCATCATCAGTGTCGGTGATGAGCGGCGAGAGTCTCTGGATGCAAAGTCGCCCCGCGAGCTGGACTCCAGTGCCGTACTCGGCAGGCGCTCTGTGGCCGATCACAGCGGCGTGTATGCGATGGGACGGCTCGGTCTTCAGCAGCGCGGGCACAACACGGCTGCAGACGCTAAGAAGGAGCGTATCGCGCATATCGCGCCGACGCATTACACCTGAGGCTTCGTCATCTGCGACGGCGACGACGACGAGGCTGCTCAAAGCATCCGCTTTGGCACTTGTGCCACCAGGCAGCAGCAGCACTATCAGGACAACACCAGCTCTTGTCGCCGTTCAGCCAGTTCTCGCACCGCACCCTGCAAGCGCGCCGCAGTGGTCGACATGGCCGCAAACTGGTCAAGCTATCGATACACTGCAGTTCCTCCAACTCCACTTGGCGCACGTCGACACGCGTCATCCTGACGTCGACGCTGTCGTTGCGCTCTTCAACCTCGTCGTCATGAGCGACCCGCTCGTGTTCTGTGCACTCAAGCTCGCTGGCGCCGGCAAGTCTCTTGCGTTCTTCGAGACAAGGCAGGCGTCACCGGCGTCGGCAGGTCGGATCGTCTTGCTCCCGCTAGCGATCGCACACACGTGCTTCTCGCGCAACGAGCTCACGCTGCTGCGGACAGTGAACTCTGTCGACCTCGCGTGGTCAGACTTGATCCACTGCGGATGAGTGAGAGCTACCGCTCAAGAGGTAAGAGACACCTGACAACAACACTTTCGCAAAGGACCGAGCTCGAGTCTGATGGCACAGCTTCGTTCGTTGTTGAGACGCACCCGAGCCGCCCAATGCCTCCTGTCCACAGCTTGCTGCTCTACGTTGTTGGTCGCGCGCTGATGTCCTATCACTGCAGGTGCTGCGAGTGAGCATCGCGCAACTCCTGTGCAGCCGTTGCTCGCTCGAGCGTCGCACCGACCGGAAACGCGACATCGCGGTGCAGCCACACGTGTGCGAGCTCGCGAAGTGTAGCGACGAGCGTGCCGCGCTCCAGCCGTCGAACGAGAGCAAGTGCGCGTGGTTGTTGTTCTCGTGCGCGCCACCACCGCCAGCAAGAGGTAACCAAAGCGAACAGGCTCGTTGGCTGCGCACAGCGCCAGCTTTCACGCCGTTGACGATTCCGAGCTTGCCGTGTGTGATGAGTCCGTCAGCTGTTGCGCGTTGCAGCACAGTGCACATTGAAGCAGTCGTGCGCGACAGTGGCACGACTGGAGCGTTGCTCTGGGTGCTGCCTCTCCGATCGGTTGGTCGCTGCGTGCGGTATCTATGAGTGCAGACGTCACCCATAGCTCTTGTGTCTTTCACTCGGTCAGGTCCGCGGAGCGTGCCGGCGCTGGCACGTGCACAGCGTCCAGCGCTCGACAAGTGGCTCTGCACTTGTGCCTCGACCGCCTCAGGAGGCTGTGGCTGGTCGACCCACTGCGTAGGAGCCTCACAAGCGCGACGCAACAACTCTGGTGAAGACATTTGCACACGCTGTGTAGTGGAGCAAACGCCAGCGTCATGGCGCTGGACTGACGTCACGACAGACTTTGCATCATCGACGACGTCGATCCAGCTCGACGTCGAGTTCGTATTCTGCTCCGCATGTGAGAGCTCTTGTGGTGTCTTCGAGCTTGAGTGCTTGAGAGCCTGAGCGCTTGAGCGCAAGAGAGTCTGATGTGGTCGTATTTTTGAAAATTCAAATGTGTGTAATTCAGAAATATCAGGATTTGGATACATTGAATTTGCGAACGTCAAGATGAGTGCGTATCCTTGCTGCTCCTGCTACATACTGCGTTGCTCGTGCTACATAAGTGCAAGTGGACATTTGAACAGAGTTTGGCTCGCAGCATTCCTAGTATATATTATTTTGTATGTGTTCAGAACATACATTTGCTACAGATATCGTCAGCTACAGGTCTTTTCTTGATGTTCCCGCCCCATTTGAGTATATATCGCAGCCTTGTATGGTCAATTTCGAAATATCGTGGCCACACAACACACGTTTCTGCCAACATGGCGCGCGTCCCGCAGCTGCTGCGCCACATCATTTGGAGAAACGCGCAGCGACGACGACGACGACGACGAGCATGGCGGACGTCGCGCCGAAGGACGAGGCGCTTGCGCATGCAGTGGGAGGAGGCGACGTGAGCTCGCAGGCGCTCCCGAGCAGCAGCAGCAGCAGCAGCAGTAGCGTCGACGGCGACGTCGAGGACCCCGAGCAAGAGGACGCAGTCGGTCAGACCGAAGCAGCAGTAGCAGCGACGACGCCGACTGTGCTCTCGTCGTCCGGCAAGAAGCTCATGAACGCCGCGCCGGCGCAAGTCAAGTCGCTCATGTCGCGCTTCTCGACGCCGTTTGGACGCAAGAAAGCGGCTGCGCCAGTCGTGAGCGAGCCAGTCGCACCGGCGGCTGTGGTCTCGAACTCGTCGACCGTGACTGTGAGCAGCAGTCAAGAGGAGACGCTCACGTCTGCGCCAGTGACGAAGGAAGCGACGTCGACGTTCACGATCTCGACTGCCGAAGCCGTGGCGAGTGACGCGAGCGCGACGACGACGACAGAGGAGACCGTCGTGACGGAGACAGCGAGTGACGTGGCGACGGTCGCGTTTGCGCCATTCACGATCGGCTCTGCGCACGAGACGGTCGTGACGGAGACGCCGTCCACCGTATCGGAGACGGAGGTGACGACCACTGAAGCGACACTGGCGACAGTGTCGATCAGCGCAGACGCGAGTGGGTCTGCGACTCTGTCGTCTTCCAGTGCAGCGATGGAGCTCAACGAAGTCGTGATCGAGTCGGTCGAGACTGCGGCGGACGTGTCCAGCACATCGACGACGGCGACGGTGGAGACGACGGAAGTCGTGACGGAGACCATTGAGACGACGGTGTCGACGACAGGCGAGGACAATGCCGTTGATGCAGTGAACGCGACGCACGCCGCAGTGGCAGTAGAGACGGCAGCGAGCGCCGAGGTGAACACCTCGACGACGACGGCGACGCCCCTGCAGATCTCGATCGCGTCTGTGACCGACGAGCTCTCGGACTCGACTGCGTTCACGACGCCAACGAACCGCACGACTGACTCGACGACCGTCGTGAGTTCGATCAACCCGAACGCAGTGATCGACACGTCGGACCCGTCGCCATTCAAAGACATTCGCAAGCGCTTTGAGAACCAGCAGACGACGCAGTCGCTCGACAACCTGCCGTTCCGGACGGTCCGGAGCTTCTTCTCGGAGGAAGAGCGCAGCATTCGCGTCGGTGCCGAGCGCGAAAAGTACAACGCGCTGACCGAGCAGCAGAAGCTCGAAGCGAAGGCGCTGGAGCGGACTCGCCCCAAGTCGCCTGTTGCTGGCGCTCGCCCCAAGTCGCCGGCCGCATTCAAGACGGAAACGACGCGCGTCGAGACGGCTATATCGTCGTCGTCGTTGGACGCGAGCGTTCCTGGATTGACGATCGAGGACGCGCCGTTCAAGGATATTCGCAGTCGCTTCGAGAGCAAAAAGGAGAAGGACCAGTCGCTCGATGACTTGCCGTTCCGCACGGTCCGGAGCTTCTTCTCGGAGGAAGAGCGCAGCATCCGCGTGAACGCCGAGCGTGAGAAGTATAACGCGCTCACGGAGCAGCAGCAGAACCAAAAAACCAAGGCGACGGACGACAAGAAGAAGGCCAAGGAGAAGGAGTCGGTTGAGGCAGCAACGAGCGTTGTAGCAGAGTCCGAGACTGTCGTGGAGGAGGTGACGATGAGCGAGATCACTGTGGAAGCGACTGAGACTGCTGTTGACGAGGCGAAGACTGAGAAGGTCGCTGCTGTCGACGAGACCCCGACCGTCGTCGAGACGACTGTCGATGCTGGAGACGCGTCGACGTCGTTTGCCGACAGCGTGACCGCAGAGATCAAGCAAGCGATCTCGCAGTTCAGTTCGTCGGCGGCGACTACCACTACTAGCAGCGCGCCTCTCAGCCGCCGAGCAAGTCGCCGTCTCAGCCGTCGCAGCAGTAGCAGCGCTGTCGACAGTGCGAGCGCTGGTCCTCCTGGTCTCCGTCTGCCCAACTTTGGTGTCTTCCGGGACGTCGCGAGCGTCGACACGAGCGCTGAAGCGAGCGAGACGGTCGTGGCCGAGACGACTTCGAGCGAGACGAAGGCTGTCGAGGGGCAGTCGTCGTCGTCAGTCGACGCTGAGATCAATGTCGTTGCTGCAGTGACAGAAGAGCGCGTTGACGAGCGCACGGAAGTCGTCGCAGACGTGACGAGTGCCGTTGCTGTTGCTGAAGTTGTCGACGACGTCGTCGCAGACACCACGGAAGTCGTCGAGACAGTCGTGGATAGTGTCATTGGCACTGCGACTGCCGAGGCAGACAGCGTCACCGAGGTCGCTCAGGCAGATGTCGCTGAGACTGTCGCTGAGTCGACGACAGTCATCGAGGCTGAGACAACGGCAAGCGTCGAGACAGAAGCGGCAGCAAGCATCGAGGCTGAGACTGTCGCTGAGTCAACGACAAGCATCGAAGCCGAGACTTCAACAAAGGTCGAGACGGAAGCGACGACAAGCATCGAGGCTGAGACGACTGTAGCCATCGAAGTCGAGGCTACGACAAGCGTCGAGGCTGAAGCGACGACAAGCGTCGAGACCGAGTCGACGACAGCCATTGAGACGGAGACGGCCACGACGACAACAACGGTCGAAGCCACTCTCTCGAGCGAGGCAGTCACCAGTGCTACAGTTGTAGTCGAGGTGGTCAACGACGTTGCGGTCTCGAGCGCGGCCGAGCCCGAGTCTGAGGTTGCTGCAGTTTCGAGCGACGCTGCTCACGTCGAGGTTGAGGTCGAGACTGTGGTGACTGAGACCGTGCAAGAGGAAGCGCCATCGACTCCCGTCACGACTGTCAGTGGCGATTCGTTCGCAAGCGAAGCGTCGACCGCTGCAGTGACGGCCGAGTCAGTCGCAGTGTCGACTGAAACGACAGACGGCGCGATCGTTCGCGCGAGTGACGTGACCGAGTCGGTCGTCGAGGAATCGACAGCATCGTCGAGCAGCGACGTGATCGAGATGATTGATGAAGCTGCCGCTGTCGAGAGCGAGCTCGTAGTCGAGACGACAGCTTCTACGACGACGACGACGCTTGAAGTCGCCGCTGCTGTTGTTACGTCGACAGAGCGTGACGACGCGCTGGCGCAAGTCGTGACCGCAGTCGTTGACGACGTTGTTGCAGTCGCGACGGAGACAGCCGTCGAAGTTGAGACGGCTGCTGCTGCGGCTGAAGCGCTCGAGTCTGTCGAGACAGAGGCGACCGAGCAAGTGTCGGTGGTGGTCCAGGACGACGAGATCGTCCAGACAGCAGCAGTGACCACTGCGTTAATCGACACTGCGAAGAGCACCGAGTCGACCGAAGCGACTGTGACGGAGACTGTCGAAGAGACGTCCGCGACTGTCGTCGAGTCTGTTGACGCGACCGAGTCGATCGATGAAGAGAAGACGGTGACGACGACGCAGGACGTGACTGAGACGACGACCGTCGAGTCGCAGGCGATCGATGGCGACGTCCAAGAGCGCGACATTGCGCAGAACCTCGCGGACGCATTTGACGCAGTGGACGACGACGAGTCGGGCGACGACGCAGACGAGAGCGAGCTCGAGTCCGACGGTCAGCGGCACGAGGCGCACTCACAGGTCGCTTCGACTGCGACTGTCACGACAGAGCAGACGGAAGAGACAACGACGACGACACTGGAGGCCGACACAGCGGTCTCTGAGGTCGCCGACGTCAAGACGACGGCCATCACGACAGAGGTCGCCGACGTCGAGACGACTGTCAGTGAGCAAGCGTCGCTGTCCGTGAGCATCGACGACACTGTCGCGGCGGCGTCGGACGAGAAGCAGCCGGAGACGCTCACGAGCGAGGCGACTGCTGTGGTCGAGATTGAGACTGCGACTGACACTGTGGCTGAGGCTGGGGCTGAGGCTCAAGATGTTGTGGCTGCGACTGAGACCGTCGCGACAGTGGCGAAGACCGTCAGCAACAGTAAGCTCAACGCGCCAGCAAAGAAGAAGAACGGTGTGTTTGGAGCCAAGAGCAAGAGCGGCAATGGTGCTGCTACGACCGCGACGGCGACGCGCGAGCGCAAGCACTCGGTCTCGCGTTCAAAGCCCGAGGACGCCGCGAAGACATCGTCCGCATCGCGTGCAGCGGCTGCGAATGGGAGCAGCACCAAGACGACGAGCGACACGACGGTGCGCTCTAGCGCGTCGTCGAGTGTGAAGAAGTCTGCAGACGCAAAGGCGCGAGCAGCAGCTCCTGCAGCAGGCGCGTCAACAACAACGACGACGACGCGAAAGTCGGTCTCGTCGTTCGGTGGCTCAACGAGCAAGCCAGCAGCAGCTGACGCTTCCACTGCAGCGTCCGTCCCTCGCAAAGCGTCAGTCCCAGTCCAGGCGTCGCCGTCGGCGCGCAAGTCATCGGTCTCAACGACAAAGACTGAGAAGCCAAATGGTGCAGACAAGCCTGAGCGCCAAGCCACGGTCAAGAAGACAGCACCGACTCTGACCAAGAGCACGAGCGACTCGGGCGCCAAGAGTGCGAGCGAAGGTACGAGCGAGAAGCCGATGCGGCCGCGCGTCGTGCCCAAGCCCAAGCCAGCGGCGCCAGTGGCGAAACCATCGACGCCGTCTGCGCCACCTGCGCCACCTGTGCGTCGGATCGTGAAGCAGCGTGCGCAGTCGACCGACTCGCGCGACATTGCGGAGCCGAAGAAGACCGAGTGGCGCAGTTCGCTCTCGCAGGCGGAGCGCCGCGGTAAGAACGCGACGCACATTGGCAGCAGCGCGTCCAAGACTGAGAGCGACGGGAACCAAGCGAGCTCGCCAGGGCCTGCGCCTGCGTTGAGCCGTCGCCAGAGCATCGGCGGCGCAACGCGCGCAGCGGCGTTTGGATCGACACCATCGACTGCAGCGCCGGCTGCGTCGTTTGCGCGGCGCCTGTCGCTCTCGAACCGCAACGCCTTGCGCGAGCGCCTCGGGTCTGACAATGTCGGCCGGCGCCGCGACGAGAAGCGCAGTGAGACTGCAGCGTCGCCGGCGCGCTCGTCGTCTGGGTCATCATCGTCGTCGTCGTCGTCGAGCGGCTCGCCGGATCCGTTTGCGCTCGCACTCGAGCAGGCATCGCGCAAGTCGCGACTGGATGGCACCGTTCCGCGGTACCTCAACTACGAGACGAACCCGCTGTACCAGCGCCGGCAGCAGGAGCAGCTCGAGCGCCGCAAGCGCCTCGAAGCGATCAATGCGCTCAAGTCGGAAGAGCGACAGCGCGCTTTGCGTACGTACTTTGCCGAGAAGCAGAGCCAGACGTATGCGTCGCAGGAGGAGGAGATCCGGCGCGGCTCGGAGCAGCACGCGTTTACGCAGGCGCTGAAGGACAAGGAGCGCGAGGCGGTGAAGGCGCTGCGTCGCGAGAAAGCGCTCGAGCGCCAGCTCCAGGCCGAGCGCACGAGTTCGTCGGACGATACGGACTTTGCCGCGCGCCGGAGTCGCTCGGGACCGACAAAGTCAAAGAAGAAAGCGGCGGTGGCGACGACGACGGCCGCGACGAGCAACCAGGTGCAGCACCAGTTCGACGCCGGGCTCGACAGTAGTGCAGACGACACGAGCGAGTCGAAGACGCTCATTGTCACGACGCTGACGACGGTCATTGACGATGTGAGCGAGAACAACCGCGTGGTGATGGAAGAGGAGGAGGCGGTCGTCGTGACGGCGGCCAAGTACGTCGAGACGACGACGACGCCCGTGAGCAGTGATGCGCTCGAGTCGGAAGTGCGCGAAGTGCTCGAGGCGATTGCCGCTGCGACTGCCAAGTGAGTGCGGCTGTCGTGTTGGTAGGCGCCATTTTGCCTGCAGAGGCAGCGCGACAGCGACAGGAAGTGAACCTGTCGTCGTCGCCGTCCTCACTCCTGCTGCCGTGTGAGAGAGAGTGAGTGAGTGAGTGAATGGATGCGTTTGGATACCGAGTCTTGCGGTTCGTGCCATGTCGAGCTCTGCTCCGACTGGCGCTCGCGTGTCGTCGACCCCCGCGTCTGGGCGTCCGCTGCAAGCAATGACGGCGGGGACGAGTCAACGCGATGATGTGCTTTCGCCACTTGCAAGTGCTTGCGCTAGGCAGAGGGCCCAAGTACTGTCGCTCTCGTGGCTGGCGAGTCTGACTTCATATGCGTCACGTACTCACAACACGAGCA
>JAASFT010000689.1:0-14586 GCA_023333885.1 Globisporangium parvum
CGCAACTGCTCCAAACAAACAGCAAATGGCTCAGAATCAAAAATAGGTGTAACGCGCTGTTTGAACTTCGATACAACCATTTTGGCCAATCCGACGTCGTTGTCGCGATCGCTTTCAAAGGGGATTAGATATTGAAGGTGAAGAGCGAAGCGGTACAGTGATCTCCTGAAAGCGGTACCTTATACCGCCTCTTCGAACGGTATGTGACTGAAGTTTGAACGAGCGCGAAACGGCTCGGGTCGAGAAGTCAACAGAGCACGACGCAAGCTACCATGTGGACGAAAGCATGATCTTTACGTGGCGCATTTTCGCGTGAAAAGACGCAAAGCGCGAGCCGATTGTCGTCGCGGATCATCTCTCAGTTGCTTGCTCAGTTGCACGACGATGCAACGAGGTAGCAGTGCGGGCGGTGCTAGCGGAGCACCGCCACTCTCACCAGCAGCGCCAAGTGCAGGTGTGCTACCGCGCCAGCTCGACCCGATCATACAGAGACGACCGAGCATACCGGACAATCTGCAGCATCAGCAACAGCAGCAGCAACAGCAACAGATCCATCCATCGTGGGCTGCAACGCACGAGCAGCGAGCGCACACACTCGCGCAGTTCCCAGTCGCGAGGAAGCTCTCGACAGCGCACAAGTACAGCGTTCCATCTAGTGCAAGCAGACGCACGAGCGTGAGCTCTGTGCACAGCTCGTCTGGTCATAGGCTCTCAAAGAGCTCCATTCGCTTCAAAGACCGTCGCACCAGCCATGTCAGTAGCGGAGACCACGATCGCGACGATGGCCACAGCGACGAGAGTGGAGACGACGAGACCGACACCGGCACGTACACTGTCGCGATGATCCACAAGCTCGACGCTGCGCGCGCGCAGAAGAGGTTTCATGACAACATGGGTGCTGACACGTACGTCGACGGCGACAAAGTCTATCGCGGCTCTGTCGATCGACGCGGGATCACACCAGCAGTGACGTTCGTGACTGTCGAGACCCCGCCGAGTCAAGCAAAGAACCCAGTCGTTGCGTGCAGTACCGCTACGTCGTGTGGCTTCTGCAACTCGACGAACTTGGTCTGGACGCTCCGGTGCGCGTTCTGCGGCAGTGCGCGCATGAGCGACGTGCCGCGTCTCAAGTACCTCATTGACATGGTGCTGAGCGTTGAGCCATACATCAAACCCGAGAAGGTGCGTCACGCGCACTAGTAGTCTCTCTTTGCGCTCGTACGCCAGTCATAACGATCTCCGTGGAGAGCTATAGCGCTAACAGTATGAGCGGCTGCCGTTCTGGACGTCCTACCGTCTGTGACCTGCAGCTCGCGAAGAAGATCTTGGACTACGCCAAGTTCGATCGCATCGCGATCAAAGTCGAGGAGAAGTTCAAACAAGCGAGTCTCGTGCGCGCCAAGACTGCGATCGTGATGATGAGCCGCACAGTCAGCGCGTTGCAGCAGCAGATACTCCGCATGATCTTCGTCGCGTGGAAAGGGCACAACGCCGTCGCGGCGCAGCACGAAGCGATCATGCACCGCTTGATCATGATCAAAGACATTCAGCTCCGGAGCAACCGCAAGGAGCTCGCGTTCGCGATGTGGAAAGGCCATGTGAACCGCATCGTCGAAGAGCGCGCGCAGCGCTTTGCGATCGCAGCGCGGCGGTGAGCGCTGCGCTGTCGAGACGGCTTGGTTGCATCGACTGGAACACCAGCGGACTGACGCGTTTGCCTGTGTCGTGCTAGGAACGAACTGACACAGGTGCGGCGGCTCTGGAACGAGTGGCAGCGGTTCCTGCGCATGCGAGCGAAAGAGAAGATTGAGCAGATGAAGCAGCACTACGAAGCCGAGCTGTGCGTTGTTCGTGCTGCTGCTGTTCCGTATGGCTGCATGTGCCTGTGGCTCGAAGGGATCTGGCGGAGCGGATGACTGAGAGACGATGGTGCGTACTGTCATGTGCAGGAGCGAGACGCCGAATGAAGCGCTTCGAGTACGCACTCCACCCTCTCTCCAGCTCACTATGCTGCTTGTATCTGGCAGCCTGCACTCACTCACTCTCGTCTTCTCTCTCGTACACTCAACAGGAGATCGAGCGACTCAAAGAGACGACCATCGAGTCGCGCAAGCTCGTGTTCGCAGCAACCAACACGATCCTCGAGATCCTCCACCTCTCGCTCCGAAAAGCCGACCACGACGTGCTCAGTACGTCTCGACAGCGCACGACGCCTTGTTTGGACCTGGCGAGCACACAGCAGCACACTCACGCTACTGCTCTTACACTGACTGCCATGCACACACCAGAGACGCTGCAGCTGACGCAGATGTACCCCACCACTGTTGGCCACTTCTTCGACGCTGTGCACGGCCAAGAGATCCTCGAAGGACTGAGCAGCGGCCACATTGCGTCGTCATCAGATGAGTTTGGGATCGACGATACGAAAGACGACGGCGCGATGCAAGCAGCGCTCGCCGCTGGCCATGCGCGCATTGAACGCATGCATCCGTCCGAGAGCGTGATCCAGTGGCTCAACTTCCAGCGCAAGCGCACGATCGAGATGGGGAACATCGTCGTCGCGGCGCCTGCTGCTGGAGCGGCAGAGAAGCTGGGAACGCCACAGCTGCAGCAGCAACCAACACGGGCCACTGCTGCGTCGCTCGCATCGGCGCTGATGCCAGCGAGTGTTGCGTTCGCAAGCAATACCAGCAGCGCCACCGCCAGTGCAAGTGGTGGGCGAGAGCGCGCGCCAACGAGTGCTCCGCCAGTCAGTCGCACTGGCGCGAACGCCAAAGCCAAACCAAAGGACAAGAAGCACGAGTTCAAAGAGATCAAGGGACTCCAAGACCTCCGCACGACGATTGCGAGCCCTGGCGTAATGCTCAAGCTCCTCTATCACACGTCGCTCGAAGCGCAGAGCGAGCACCAGCGCTTGCGTGCATCCGAAGCCAGCACGAACGTCACGTCGATCGCTGCTGCCGCTGCTGAGAGCTCGACGACAGCGACGTCGCTCACGCCGGCGGCGCAGATCCAGCTCAAGATCTACTTCAAGATCGTCCATCGGATTCTGAACTTGCCGCCAGATGTGATCAGCAGGGACTCGTTTGCGCTCAACGACTTTGACTCGCTCTACGCCTACGCCGTGTACCTGTACCTCTTCCACCCCAACTACGTCGCCCCTGGGCTTGAGCTCTCGCCGCGCTATCACTTGAGCTACACGTTCTTCCTCCCGCAGTGGGACAAAGTCAAGAGGACGCTCACGGACGACGACTTTGACCCGTTCGCGCAGCAGCAGTACTGCATCTTCCTCGCCAAGATCAAGCGCGTGAACTGGCAGTTCCTCCGCTTTGGCGACATCTGCACCGGTGTCGCAAAGCTCGCGCATGCGCACCAGCAAGTCGCGATGCGCGAGACGTACAACGACTTTACGCGCCGCGTCTTGGGCAAAGACTCGAACATCTCCGTTGCGCTCGAGAAAGAGACGCTCGCGTCCTGGGTCGCACTGCCGTCGGCAAAGCTCCTCGCGCTCTGCGAGAGTGAGCGCGAGCTCAAGGACATTGAGAACGTCTTCAAAGACAACGTCTTGGACCTCGTCAAGATCTTCCGGATCTACGGCAGCGCTGCTGGCGGCAAAAGCATCCTGGAGCAAGAGTTCCTCAAGATCATGACCAAAGCCGGCGTGACGGACAAGAAGAACATATTGCGCTCGCACTTGCAGCTCATCTACCAGCAGTCGAGGCAGCCGCCACCAGCGAGTAGCATCGTTGGCGGCGGTGCTGGCGCAAGTGGCAGTAGCGCACTGCCATCGACCACTGGGGTTAGTAGTAGTAGCAGCAGTGGAGGTGGCGCGAGTGCAAGCAACAGCAGCAGCAATCGAGACGATGGAGCAGGTGGCGTCAGTGCATCGCCGAGTCCTAGTAGCAATAGCACGGCGCTGTCATCAGCAGCAGCTCCTAGTGGTCCAAGTGACGGCGACGACGAGTCCGAAGACCGTGGCGCGACGCCAAACGAGTTCTTTGAAGCGCTCACGCGCGTCGCGTACCACAACTACCAGAAGCGCCGCGACACGCTCGGGTACATTGCCGCTGCGATGAACATGCCGTCCGGAGGCGCTGACGTCCTTGGCAGCACATCTGTCGCTGGCTTGAACCTCCTGTCGTTCGTCACGGAGCTCGTCGTGGAGCACGTCGTGCCGCTCACGAAGAAGTTCCAGGAGCAAGGGCTGACATTCAAGAAGCAGATGATCCACCCGGACGTCCAGCACGTGTGCAAAGCGCAGGAGAAGAAGCTCAAGCGCATCTTCACTGTCTACTCGCAGAAGAACCGGAACCCAGCGTCGCGCGGCAAGCTCATGGACGTGAACGACTTTGAAGGCTTGCTCAAAGACCGCCGGCTCGTCGACGCGCTCTTCCCATTCGGCCGCATCAAGCAGCTCGTGGCGTTCTTGCAGCAAGACGGCGACTTGGGCGGCGCGATCAGCGGCTATGACGCCGACAGCGAGTTTGTCTTCTCCGAGTTCGTCGAAGCGCTCGCTGCGATCGCCGTGTACCGCAACGCGAATCCGTACTTGCCGCTTGCGAAGAAGCTCGAAGCGTTCTTTGACGAGAACTTCTAGCGGTGCGTGCGCGACGCACTCGACTGCTTCGGGTCCTGCGGCGTAGCGAGACCGACTTCGACGATGCGGCAGTCGATCACGGCTTCTGGCTCCATGCGCGCGACGTTTGGGACAAAGTACTGCTCGATCTCGCCGCCGTCTTCAAAGCTCCCGGGCCAAAAGTGGCTCGACGACCGCGCCGTGTCGATCCAGCCCAAGTGCTTGAGCGTCGACGCCGCGAGGCTCGAGCAAAAGTACTTGCGCTTCGTCTTTGCGGCTGCTCCAGTGCGCTGCTCGTCTTTCGACAGTCCTGAGGATGAACCATTCACTGTTGCTGCTGCTGCTGTTGGTGGCGTACCACTCGCTGGGTGCGCACTGCTCGAGGGTGGCGAGTCAGAACCAGATGAACTGGTGCTGCTACTGGTGCTGGATGGTGCAGTCGCTGATGGCGCGAGTGAGAGCACCTGACGCTCGGACTCGCCCTGCGACCGCAAGATCCCGAGGATGCTGTACGGATTCCCTTCCACGCGCTCGACAAAGAGCTTGAGGCGCTCGACCATTGCAGGCGGCCGCTCGGCTTGGATCCGACGCACTGCAATGGCGTTCGACACTTCGCGCGCGTACGCCATGAGTCGCGCCTTGAGCGAGTACACGTGGATGCCTTCGGACGTCGCCTCCATGATGCGCAAGAGACTGCGCGAGTCGCCTGGGACGACAATGCCGACGTGATCGTACGTGGCGCCAGTGAACTGGAAGCACATGCCAGCAAGCAAGCACGAGACGCACTGGGTGTGAGCAACGTCCAGCATGGCTACCACGAAAGCCCTAGCGCAGGTTGAGTACGACGCAACGTACCTTGCGCTGGAGCACACTCGCGCCAAAGCGGCACGAGAAGAGCAGGATGTCGCCGTAGTCGAGACTCTTGTGGAGCGTCGTGATGTGGAGCACCGGCTTGTGCTCGCGGTTCCCGAGTTCGCGGTCCCGTGACGTCGAGACGACGCCGAGGAACGAGAGAAAGAGGACGTCGGTGCCCGCGAGCGGATGGAGCACGAGCTGCTGCACGTACGCTTCGAGCTGCTCGCGGCGCTTGTCGACAAAGCCGTCGCCGTGGGGCGTGAAGACGTGCTTGGGCGGGAGCTTTGGGAGCAGGGCTGGCGCGTACTTGCGCTTGAGGTGGTGCTGGAGCGCGTCAAACTCTTTGTACCGCCGCGTGAGCTGCCACGTGAGGTCGTTGAACGACACGTCGAGCTGGTACGCCGTGTACGCCTTTTGTGAGAGATCGCTCACACGGCTCTTGGTCGCACGGATCGACACTTCGAGCGTCGGATGCGGCATCGCGTTGATCGGTCGGAGCGCAAGCACGAGGGAGCGCTTGGTCGAGACTGCTTCGCTCGATGCGTGAGTCGCTGATCCGAGTGAGCAGAGCGCGCGGATGTAGTCGCCGATCAGACACTGTTCGTCTTTGAACCACAGCTCGCGGTCGTCGTGGCAGAGCAAGAAGAAGTCGGCTTCGCGCCGGAGCAAGTCGCGAAAGAGACCTGGCGACGTCTTTCGGGGCAAACAGAGCGAGCGCAGAGGAGGAGGACAGGGTAGAAGGTTGCGAGATCGACAGTGTGAGCGTCCCGGGCAGTGCGAGGTGAGCGAAAGATGTGGCGCGTGTGCGTACGTCATGGGCGGCGTAGAGCTGGCTCCGGAGCTGCTGGATCGCGTCGAGCTTGACTTGCTTCACGCTCACTTGCTCCTGCGACGTCTCGCTGAGCGGGACTGTGACTTCGACTCTACGACCGACAGTCCACGAGATGGCGCCATGGCGATGTGAGAGGCCAACGAGAACGGAGGGACCGAGCAGAAGGAGCAGAGGGAGCCGAGCTCTAGCAACGAGGACGAGGGCGATCGAGCGATTGCGAGACCGCAGCAGAGCGGTGTGCACACCTGTTGCCTGTGGCTGGGTCGGTCGCCGTGACGTGGAGGATCGTGAGCGAGATCGCCTTGCTCCGTCCAGACTGCAGGCGCGAGACGACGGCACACGACTTAGCCACTCGGTCACGCAGAGACAGACACATGAACAGATCGACCGACAGATCGACACACACGTCGGATGCATCTCGACTACGAGCCACTCGAGCGTCGCAACTGTGTTGTTGACCGCTCGTTCTACGTGCCGAGACGCGAGTGATGCGCGTGCGAGCGGCAGAGAGGACAGCAACGACGCCATGCTACGCTATGGAGAGGACGTTTACCTTGATCACTGGCGCGTGGTGCCCTTGCTTGCTCAGCGGCTGGGCCGATCGGATGCTCGAGACACCGCGGCTGTTGGCATCGCCGCCGCCGCGGTTCTCACTGGCACTGTCGCTATCGTCATCGGCATCATCGTCGTCGTCGGATGCGCTGCTGTCGTCCGAGTCGCTCGCAGCAAAGCGGAAGAACGCTGCACAGTCACGCACGCACGGCATCCACGACTGTGAGCTGCCACTCCCAAGGACGCTCGAACCGCCAATGGCCACACCGACTCATCGTGCTGCACGCCACAACGTACCATCCTGGTCGTCGGTGCGCTCGCTCTTACTCGCGCTCAAGCGCTCGGCGCTCAAGAGCTTCTTTGCGAGCAGGAGGCACCGGATCCACTCCTCGCGCTCGTGCTCGGTTGCGGCCTCGAACTGGAACGTCTGCGTCGTCGTCGTGACTGTGAAGCCAAAGCCCATGCTCACGAACTCTGCCGCGCTCGAGCGCCGCGAGCGCCGCGCAGCAGCAGGCGGCGATAGCGTCGCGCTCGGCGAGTCGTCTTCAAGCGTCCAGGGCTTGTCCTCTTTGCGCACGTCGACGATGCTCTCGACTGCTAGGAGCTCCATCCACTGCGCTTTCGTCAGAGACGAGTTGCGGCGTCGACGCGGCGTGACGACTGCGCTCGGTGCGTCAGCGTCTGGGTCCATCACGAGCGCACGGCTAAAGAGCGCGACTTTGATGCAGAGCCAGCCGCCGTACTGCGCCGAGAACTGCCGCAGCGAGCCGTGGTGAAGTGCGTTTGCGAGCGCCATGGGTGTCCACGAGTCCACAGTACGTGCGTAGTGTGTCGTGTGTAGTGTGTGTGCGCGCGTGAAGAGAGAGCGCCACGAGGTCGACAGCGACGACGACGACGACAGCGGCGACGGCGACGACGACGACGACGACGACGACAGCGAGGCGAGGGAAGAGTGTCATGTTCGCGAGCATGCTATATTTAGGAGCTCTGCTACGGTGCGTTGGTGCAACATCGATCTGATTTGATGTTGCGCGAGTGTGCGTTAAATCAACCATTTGCTTGCCCTCTTCTCTCCGATAGTGAAATAATAACGTTGAGCTTGACTACCTCATATCTGTCACTATGTCGATGTGGAACACTCGTGAAGCACAGCACATATGCCCATGACCACTACGCGCTCTTGCGCTTCGAGTCATGCTCTTGAGCGAGCGACTGTGGACACGTACTGACAAGCGCATGAGCGATGAAGGAAGCTACGATGGTGTGATAAATAGGGGGTCTATCGGGTGTGTGCACTGGTACATGTGGGTCTTGGAGCGAGAGGCGATCTCGTTCGCTCTGAGATGCCTCTGGAGTCGCTTGTGTGGAGCTGGAGCTAACTTGGCAGCCGACGTCCAGGATGCGAGTGCAGGTATCGCACGCACAGTTCCAATGCTGTGCGCGCGAGCGGTCACCAGGAGCAGCGTTGGGTCACAAAGTGACTCGCGCGAGCTCGTGGATGCAAAGCTGTCGGATCGAGTCGCAGACTGCCAATCAGCTCACTCGTCAACGAGCACGTCGTGCTTCTTGAGGAACACGAGCGTCCGGCGCGAGCGCGCGTACTTCTTCGAGTGGCGTCGGAAGATGCTCTCGCGCTCCTCGGCTTCCTCTGTGTCAGTCGACTCGCCGCAGGACGAGCCGTCAAAGTCGGTCTCGTCCGTTGACTCGTCCGCCGTTGCGTACTTGTCGCCCGTCGCAGTTGGCGTCGGCGCGTCGGCGTCGCACTCAGCGTCTTCTTCGAGGACAGTGAGGAGTGCGCCGCACTGGTTCACTGGCGAGCGGTCGCCCGGCTTCATCGAGCTCGGGCGAATGGGCTGGTGGAACATGTAGTCCTTGTGTGCGCTGTCTTGGACGAGGCTGCTGCCAATGAAGCCGCGGAAGATCGAGAGCCCGAGGTCGCTGATGTCCTTGCGCTGCAAGTAGCTCTGGCTGATGAGCACGCGGTGGACTGCGACGAGGTACTCGAGGAACGCTTCGCAGCGGTGCTCGATCACTTTGCCCATCTTCGACCGGAGCTTGTGCTTGCGCGGGAAGTAGAGCTCGCTCACGAGCTCGTCGAGGCGCGGGAACTCGTGCGCAAAGAGCTTAAAGTGGTTCGTGATGAGGTGCTGGAGCGTGAGGAAGTCCGAGTAGCGGCGGTGCACGACCCAGCTCCGGCCGCTGATCGCATTCTGGACGTGCACAGCGAAGAGCGTGAACGTCTTGCCGGCGACCGGGCGGTGCTCAGTCGCGACAGCAGGCTTGACGCTGTAGATGGCGAGCGAGCCGGGCGAGACCATGGACCGCTCGATCGCAGTGCCACCCATGGGCACAGCGCGGCCCTCGCCGCCGCTGCCGTGCGCGCCGCTCTGACGGATGAGCAGCGCAGTCTGCTGTTGTTGCTGCTGCTGCATCTGCTGCTGGAGCTCGTCCGGGTCCGGCTTGGCGACGATGATCTTGCGTCGCGTGGATCGAGCTGATGCCATGGTTGTGTGTGGTGTCTACCTGTGCGAGTCTGCAGAGCTGGTGCTGGTGCTGGAGTGGCTATTGCGCTGATGCGTTGTTGTGTGGAGCTCGGAGCTGCAGTGGAGCGAGTGCTGCTGGTTGGTATTTATACGCAGTGAAGCGGATGACCGCGCGTGGAGGTGGCGCTGCCGTCTGCTCTGCGTCCTAGCGGTCTCGTTGCCAACTGGTCCGCCGCCATGCGGACGTGACGGAGCGTGAGCGAGGGAGCAGCGCACATGGAGCAGATGTTCGGTTTCTCTGCAAAGCCACGCTGCAGGCGTGGACGGGCCAGACATTACACGCTCTCTAGCAACGCGACAACGAGTCAACTTGGTTTCAGATCTGAATAGGAGTTGTCAATTCGAGTCGATTGTGTTCGATCTGAAAAGACACGTTTCAGACTGTACTTGGGTTTCTTCGATCTGCATGACCATTTCCAAATCTGATGAAATATCTCCAGACCGCTCGCTCGTTTTGCCGACTTTCAGAGATGCCACTCTCTCTCTGGTACCGCGCGTGCTGACTATCTCGTGTCGTCACACGCTCGCTAGCTCTCATGGCGGAAATTTCAGTAGCAGACGACGACGATGGCGATCGATCGATCCACCGCCGTGAATCTCGACCGAGCGCCTTGAGTGCGCCTCAAGTGCTCCACGTGTCAAGTCGTGTCGGACTCCTTGTCGTTTGCCACTTGGCATGCGAGCGCGCGATCGGATCCCCCTCTTCGTTGGTTGTTGCTCCGGCTCGCTTGTTGCGGTGCGACGACACCATCACATCGACGAGGGATGGAGCCGATGGCGTTGGAGCGTGCGGAGCCGATCAGTCCCCAAACTCAAACTCGGTGCGCTCCAGCGATTACGCCAGAGCTCGAACGACCCAACTGCAACCTGCTGGTTGGCACACTCGGAGTGACGGCGAAGACGCAGAGGACAAGAGTCTAAAGACGGTGTCTGAGTCCATTCACGCAGGACCGGATGCGGTGTCATACATCACATGCAAATGTAGTTGCCATGGCGATGGCGACTGCGCAAGTGTCGCTATTGCTACGACTGCTTGGGACTCACACTCGCCATCCCCGAGTTCGTCTCGAGAGAAGAAGAGCGAGTTCGTGCTGGTAGTGGTCATCACCATCACCTGGCACTGACAGTGAGGGCACGTAAAAGCTGGCCGCCACACGGACGCACACGAGCACAAAGTGCGTCTTCGCGTCCACGCTCCGTGCCACAGCCGTCCATGTGGAGCAGCTCACTTGTTGAACTCGCGCCGCGTGCTTGTCCTCAGAGCGAACGCACTGCATGCCACGTTCGAGAGCTCGAACGTTTGATGTCGGCCAGTTCGTCTTTAATGTGAGCTCGCTGCTGTCACGGGTCAAGAAGCGATGGTTCTGAAGTGCGTGTGTGCCATCTCGTCTCGACGAACGCATACTTCGATCCGTCGCCAGTCGTACGAGCGAGTGGTCGCTCGGCTTCATCGAGCTCGGACAACTGGATCAATGGAGCATGCAGTCCTTGTGCCGCTCTCCTGCGTTGTCCCCTGGTCGCTTTACCAGTCACGCCAGCGCTCGACCGCACAGTCAACGTCCTGCGCAATAGCACTTGTAGCGGCGGTGCCATCCTCGCAAGCCGCTGTGTCAACGTGCTTGGACGCACAGGTAGGTAGAAGGCTCATGCGTGTAGACTCTGTCTCGAAACGTGCTGCACTGCGAATGCAGCGCGCAACATCTAGCAGCCTGACGTGCGTTCGCGCTTCAGCTTGTCACGACCAGCATTGCTTTCCCCAGAAGCAGCCGCAAGACCAAGACCAAGACCACGAGAACAAGCAGCGACAAATCAAGCGGCGCAGGACGAGCTCCAAGCATTTGGGAGGAGGTTGAGCGCGAGCTTCCTCACCGAAGCCACTCGCAAAGCTGATCGCGCCATCGACTTGGTCTCGAGATTCGCACTGTGCTATCGATCATGGACGCTCGTGCATCGTCATGCGCAGGGCGACAGAGTGTGCTCGCGCATGATCCTGCTGCGTCAGATGACGCTGATGACGAGGAGGCTGGGAGGTTCTAGCATAGTGAAGTAACCGAGGGAGTCAACTGCAATTTGGCGCCAACAATAGCGCGCGCTTGAGCACCAGCACTTCAGGACACTTGCACAAGCACTCGCGAACGCGCTCGAGCTCGAACTCGACGCGTGTGCCTTAGCTCGACCATACGCGCCATCACATCGCCATGACGCTCGGTGTAAAGGAGAGCGTGAGCGGCAAGCGCTTCGCATTGACTGCGAATGGCGACGAAGTGCGCGTGTGCGGCGGCAAAGGCGCGGTGTACCTCAGTGGGAACAAGCTCGCACTGCGCTGTTGCGGCAAGACGTCGATCGTCGTGACGAAGAAGATGAAGCAGAGCGTACTGCGTCAAGGCGACGTCACTCTGCTCGAAGCGCGGTGCGTCTGCTCGTGCTGTTTGACTGCTTGAGCAGGATCATGTGGCCCCTCCGCGCTCACACACGCACGCACGCACGCACTCTCACGCTCGCCACACAGCGACATGTTCTACGCAAATGGGACGCTGACCAAGTACAGCGTCATTGACGTCGACGCGATCGCAGCAGCCGGGCAAGGCGTCGCGCTGACCGACGCGTCGACGTTCATCAAACCGAACGCGAGCAAAGCAGCGGCGCACACGCGGCTCGCACCAGCAGCAGCTCCAGTCGCGCAGACAACCGCAGCAACAGCAACAGCGCCAGCGACATCGAGCAAAGTCGTGTCCGCGTACTTTCGCAAGCCAGAGGCCGGCGTGAAGCCATCGCCAGGTGCGTCCAATGGTGCAGTCGTCGCGAAGAGCAGCTCCTCGGTCGTGAGTCCGCAAGACGTGAGCGACATTGTCTCGACTGCGAGCGCTAGCAAAGCCGCCACTGCTCCAACTGCGTCGCTGACTGCGACGAAGAAGCGCTTGGCGTCCGTCATGGTCGACGACGACGTGAGCAGCGATGGCAGCAGTGAGGAGGAGGAGGAGGAGATCGTGCGCTCTGGGTCGCGTCATACGAAGAAGTCCAAGTTCCGCGCGATCGTCGAGTCGGACGACGATGCCTACGACAGCGAGAGCGACAAGGACGCAGCAGCTGGCCACGACGCGCAGGACGCGATTGCGATCGACTCGGACGTGTCGTCGCCGCGCAACGATGGCAGCAGCAGCAAGGTCCAGCTCAAGCAAGAACGCAGCAGTGGCGCTGCCCAGTGGATGGCAGCGTATGCCAAAGGAAGTCGAGATCGCAGCGCCAGTGGGTGGCGCAGTGTCTCGGACCTCAAAGACAAGCGCGCGAGCAACGACCGCAAGGCACCGCCGTCGTCAGCCTCGACCTCGAAAGCCTGGCGAAAGCTCCAGGTCCAGAGCGACGACGACGAGTTGGAGGACGAGCAACAGGCGCGCACGCACGACGAAGTGGGGCAGCTCCTGCACGAGTGCGCGCAGATCGCCAAGACGCTGCGCGAGACGATCCAGTCGTGGTCGACCGGCACCTCCTCTGCCGCGCCAACGTCACTCGACGACGACGACGACGACGAGCAAATGTCGATCGCAGCGATTGCGAGCGACGGCGCATCGGACCGGCGCATCGTGACCCAGGACGACATTCCCCACCTCTGCGAGACGCTCGTGCTCAAGCCGTACCAGGTCGTTGGCGTCAACTGGCTCCTATTGCTCTGTCAGAATGGCGTCTCGGGTGTCTTAGCCGACGAGATGGGGCTCGGCAAGACCGTGCAGACCATCGCGTTCCTCCAGTTGCTCGACCACCTCGCAAAGACGCAGCACGACGCACCCAACGCAGCTGGTCCGCACCTCGTGGTCGTCCCTGCGAGTGTCTTGAACAACTGGAAGCGCGAGTTTGCGTGGATCGCCCCGAAGCTCCGCGTCGTGGTGTACCACGGCGGCAAAGACGAGCGCTACGACTTGCACGACTCGCTCACGCCGGACGTGTGCGACGTCCTCCTCACGACGTACTCGTACTTTGAGCGTGACTCGTGCCAAGACGAGCGCGCGTTCCTCCGGTCCTTCCACTTTGGCTACATGATCCTCGACGAAGGCCATAGCATCAAGAACGCCAAGACATCGCGCTTCAAGCGCATCTCGCAAATGCGCACGCGCACGCGCCTCGTGCTCAGCGGCACGCCGATCCAGAACAGCTTGAACGAGCTCCTCGCGCTCTTGAGCTTCCTCCAGCCGCGCATGTTTGACCACGGCTCGGACGAGCTCATGAGCTTCTTTGACGGGAGTGAGCAGAAGAAGTGCGCCAAGGTGCGCAAGATCCTCGCGCCGTTCATCTTGCGGCGCGAAAAGGCGAACGTCTTGCAGCAGCTCGTGCCCAAGACTGTGCACGTGCAGATGCTCGCGCTCCCAGACGCGCAGCGCAAGGCGTACGACGGCGTGATTGCGGCAGTCATTGCGCAGAAAGAGAGCGACGCGGCGCGCCTCGCAGACGCGCGAGCACGCCAGAAGGTCGACAAGCGCAAGGTTAACCGCCAAGTGCAAGCGCTGCTCGGTCTCGACGACGATCGCGCGCCAAAGCCGCAGAAGGTGACAGCGCCAAAAGGCACAAAGGGAGCGACGCTGGACGTCGTCACGCGGCTCCGGAAAGCGGCGAACCACCCGATGCTCTTGCGGAATCACTACACGGACGACGACACGTTAGCAACCTTGAGCCGCTGTCTCCATCGCGCCGAGGCGTTTGGGACCCAGTGCACGATCGCTATGGTCCGGAAAGAGCTCGAGACGTACAGCGACTTTGCACTCCACGACCTGTGCGTGCAGTACAGCGGCAGCGACGAGCTCCGAAAGTTCCAATTGCCCATGGAGACGCTCCTCACGTCCTCCAAGTTTGACTACTTGCGCACGCTGCTCCCGACGCTCCGAGCCGACGGCCACCGCGTCCTCATCTTCTCGCAGTGGACCAAGGTCCTCGACTTGCTCGAAGTGCTCATGAGCCACATGGACTACCGGTACCTCCGTCTTGATGGCTCCACGGACGTCGCCGAGCGCCAGGGCTTGATCGATACGTACAACGAAGACACTGGGATCTTTGTCTTCCTACTCTCGACGCGAGCGGGTGGTCTCGGGATCAACCTCACCGCAGCAGACACGGTCATCCTGCACGACTTGGACTTCAACCCCACGAACGACGAGCAGGCGTGTGACCGGTGCCACCGCATTGGGCAGACCAAGCCCGTGACGATCTACAAGCTCGTGGCCGAGAACACGGGCGACCAC
>JAASFT010000069.1:0-49717 GCA_023333885.1 Globisporangium parvum
AACTTGATGCTCCATCGGTTCACTGGCACGATCGTGCACATTGACTTTGGCGACTGCTTTGAAGTCGCGATGGACCGCGAGAAGTACCCAGAGAAGATCCCGTTTCGCCTCACGCGCATGCTCACGAACGCGATGGAAGTGGGCGGCATTGAGGGGAACTTTCGGTACTCGTGCGAGAGCGTCATGCACGTCCTGCGCGAGAACCAGCACAGTCTCATGGCGATGCTGGAGGCGTTTGTCGACGACCCGCTCATTGGCTGGCGCTTGCTCGCACCGACGACCGTGTCGCCGAGCAAAGCTGGTGGCGGTGGCGTCGCGACGTCGGTCGCCGCGCGGTCGACGATCGCAGCGTCGGTGCGGACAGCGCAGCAGTCGCAGGCGCAGCAACAAGCGCCAGGTGGTGGCGGCGCGACGGCTCGAGCCGCGCATCCAGGTGCCCTAGTTGACAAGTCTGACGGTGGAACCGAGCATTGCTTGCACGCTTTCGTAGCGATGGAGGTTGAGGAGGCTCCGAGGAGTCTGGTGCTACAGACGCCGTCTGGAGCTCCGAGCGTCGCTGAAACCGGTCGCTGCAGTGCTGAGGCACCCCGACACGACACGACCGCGACGAGCTGCACCACCGATACCCAAGTGCTCGAGCTCGTGCGACACCACGCATGTTGCTGTCTGTCTGTCTGGCGCGCGTCCGTTTCCTCGCTTTGAGCATCGACTGCGGTCAAGCAAGGGAGCGACCTGCTCCTCGGTGGAGCCCACATGCGCGCGCATGCATGCGTCCTGGTCCTGAGCTCGAGAGCGATCGCTGCCGCGAGTGAGCACGGCGAGGCTCGTGATTACTTGTGCCGCAAAGGTGAAGCCATCTTTGCGCGGTGGGAATTATCGAGTGCCTTTCGCTCGCACCTCCTGTTGAAAGCGAATGCACTTTCGCGTCGAGCCGTTTCGGATCTCGAGGCGCTTGGGGTCGTCGCGAGCGCAATGGCCACGAGACATGCGCCTCTCGAAGCGCGGCTCGCCGCTGCTGCTGCATAAGCGTCTGCCAGTCGGCAACACGCAGTCACAGACGTAGGCGCATCCGTTCGAATCCATGGCGATGTCGTTCAAGAGCGGGCAGAACCTCGCGCTCACTGGCGCGATCGGCGTCGCGATCGCTGCGTACGGCACGTACGTCGAGCACCAGACGCGCACGCACAAGAGCAAGTACTCGGCGCTCTGCGACTCCAAGTACTTTTCCTGCTCCAAGGTACGTCGTCCCTGTGTGCGCTTGCGAGCTGCTTCGTGCCACTGAGGCCGAGTGCGCAGCTAATGCCGCGGCGTTGGACGTGCACATGAGCAGGTGATGACGAGCGAGTACGGGAGTCTCCTCTCGCACCACGGCTTTGTCGAGAAAGGCTCTGCGCTCGACCTCCCGAACGTCGTGCTCGGTGCGTCGCACCACCATCCATTCATCCACTGCTCACTCGCTCGCTCTGTGCACCGCAGTGACCACAAGCTCACGCACTCGTGAACGCACCGTCCAACAGGGCTGGTCGCGTACCTGCTCTTTGCGCTCTATCCGCTCGTGCGCCACGTGCCATTCCACGCGCACTTCTACGTCCTCGCGTCGAGCTGCGCCATGGTACGTAGCTGTCGATGCTATGCGGCCAGCCACCACCCTCATGCTCACGCCTCACACCCAGCGTGCATTGGGACTACGTCTCTCTCTCTCGCTCGCTCGCTACGTCCTAGCTCGCAACGATGTACTTGGTGCTCGTGCTGGCGTTCGTGCTCAAGAGCGTGTGCATCGTGTGCATCGCGTCGTACGTCGTGAACGTCCTGCTCTTCTGGAACTCGCTCCAGCTTCTGTACGACCACCAAGTCGCTGAGGCGAAGCGGCATCGCCTCGCACGTGCGAAAGCGCTCTCGGGATTCTGAGGCGCGTACGCCAAGAGAGAGAGACTGAGAGAGAGACTGAGAGAGAGACTGAGAGAGCGCGAGAGAGGCTTGTAAGCGGTCCTAGACGCTAGGTTCGCTGCGACGCACGCGGCGCGTGAGCCACCCGAGCGGTCTGTCGCCATTGCCCACACACACACACACACACATACACCCATGCCCGTTAGTCCTCACTCTCATGCACAGCCAATCGCAGTACGCTAGGACTAGTAGGACGCCACGCAGAGCTGCCGCACGTACGCGCCAACACGCCAGAGCGACGGGACCTTTGGGAACACAATGTGCGCGTCGTAGGCGACTGCGAACGGCGCGGCGCCGACGTAGCCGATCGGCTGCTTCGCGCGGACACGCTGGAAGTTCGTGTCCCCGACGCCGTCGGCCCAGCGAAAGCCTGCGGCGGTGAGCGTGAACACCTGTGTGATCTCAAACGTCTCGAGCGGCGCTGGCGGCGTCGATGCTGCTGCTGCTGCGGAAGGCGCGATGCACTGTGCGTCGTGCGCGAGGATGTCGAGGACACTGGCAGCGATGCGCTCGACCTTGGCGTCCGACACGTCGGTCGCCACGCCGCTCTCAAAGCACACGCCAAGACCGCCGTGTGCACCGACAAACTCGTCCGTGAGTGCGACGTGCCCACCAGCGAGCAAGTACTTGGGGTCGTGCAAGAGGATCGCGCACGGGAGACGCTGTGCGATCTGCAAGAGCGCTGGCGGGACAGCAGCGTGGCCTGCAATGCGCACAAACGGCTCCGATGGCTTGTTTGTCGAGTGCAGGTCGAGCAGGACGTCCGTTGCTGCTAAGATCGGTGCGAGCTCGCGTGCGCGGCGCTGCTCGTACGACTGCGGCTCATCTGCTCTTGACAGGACATCGATTGGGAAGCAGCGGTTCAGATCTGCGTGTGGCGCGGAGCCACGTGTGCCAGTGCGGATCGCTGCTGGGTTCCCGTACGCAAGCGTGATCGAGCCGCGCGTGAGCGTTGGGAACACGTGAGCACCAGATGATGTGCGCAGCGGTGCGACACCAAAGAGCGCGAGACGCAGCGCATCCAGAACGCGCACGCCGATGCGCTCGTTGCCGTGGACGCCACCGAGAATCGTCACGTGCGGGCCGGTGCTTGCTGCTGCTGCTGCTGCGAAGCGGTAGACGCCATCGTGGAGCTGCACAAACGACACCTTGGGCATCGTCGTGGTGCTGGAAGTCGTGTGGTGACAGATTCGTCGGAGGGTTTGATTGTGATAGTGAAATAAATGAGTAAATGGATCGAAGCACGTGTGCTTGAAGCTCAGAGAAACGATCATGACGATCAAGAGCTCGCCGATGGTGCAGCGCGTGCTTCTTCGTGTGGCAGCGCTGCTGCTGCTCGTCGTAGCAGCTGCTGTTGCTTCTCCGATGGACGCACGTGATGTGCTCGACACGCACATGTCGACCAAGACGCAGTACCCAACACCGACGCTCACAGAAGAGATCGAGACACGCGCGCGCGAAGAAGCCGAAGCCGCTGCGCTCCAGTGCCGCCCCGTGCAGCTCAACTACGTCGTGCGCCACGGCACGCGCTTTCCGACGATCAAAGACATCAATCGCATCGATAGTGTGCACCGCAAGCTCCTTGCGCACGCGCGCGATGGCACGGACGTCGCGTGGCTCCACAACTGGACGAATCCGTACAATCCCGAGCACGCAGGCTGGCTCGCACCGGTCGGTGTCGACGAGCTCGTCGCCATTGGCGAGCGCTTGCGCCGGCGCTTCGGCGCGTCGTTCAGTCGGCACTTTAACGCGTCGGCGTTCGTGTTTGAGAGCACGTGGAAGGTCCGGACGCAGCAGAGTGCGTCGGCGTTCGCCTACGGCTTCTTTGGCAAGCGCCACGAGCCCGTGCACGTTGGCATTGCGCCGGTCGGCGCGGACCACGAGCTGCGGTTCTTTGACAACTGCCCCGCGTACGACCGCGCGATCGACAACAACGCCACGGCGACGCTCCACTACGCCGGCTACCGCACGAGCGCGCAGATGCAGCAGAACGTCCTCGCGTTCCGCGACCGCACGGGCACTGCGCACGTCCAGACCGACCCGCTGACGCGGAGCGACGTGGAAGCCGCGTACGCTGCATGCGCATTCGACGTGGCGATCTCCCGCACGTACGACCGCTGGTGCGCGCTCTTCACTCCGGACATGCTCCTGTCCATGGACTACCTCCAGGACCTCAAGCACTTTTACAAGAAGAGCCACGGCCACGCACTGGCGTTCGAGATCGCTGCGCCGCTGCTCCAAGACGTCTTCGAGTCGATGCGCGCGCGCGTGACGCACGCACAGCACGTCGACGGCCACTTTCGCTTTGCGCACGCCGAGACGATCCTACCGCTTGCGTCCCTCCTCAACCTCTCGTACTTTGATCGCCACGCGAGCGACGCTGCAGGCCACTTTCTTGCGACAACGCCACTCGACGTCGCAGTCACGCGCGCGTTCCGCGCATCGACGCTCGCGCCATTCGCTGCGAACATTGGCTTTGTGCTCTACGAGTGCGCCGGCAGGGACGACGCACCGGCGTATCGCGTCGCGACGCTGCTGCACGAGCGCCAAGTGGTGTTCCGCGAGTGCGACAGCGCGACGCTGTGTCCGTTCGAGCAGTTCGAGCACATCTTCCGGCGCTGGCTCCACGAAGTCGACTTCCACGAGCACTGCGCATGAGCGCCGGGTGGGTGAACGAGCAGGAGGGCGACACCACGATGGCAGATCAACGGTGCATTTCGAATAGTGACGCGTCACTATCTCGCTTTAGTGACGTCTCTCTCTCTCTCGCTCTCTGTAGATCTGCTAGACCTTGAGCAGCAGGACGTCGCGGCAGTACTGGAGCCAGAGCGCTTCGCGCTTCTCGTGCGTCGGGAGCAAGCGCACGAGCATCGGGACGAACTCTTTCATGAGCTGTCTCGTGCAGATCGAGCTGATGTAGGCGTAGAACGCATCGAGCGTCATTGCGTCTTGGCCAAACAGCCGGCAGTTGTCTTTGAACACCTGCACGTTCGCGTACGGACAGCGCGTCGAGACGAACGCGAGCACTTGCGTGTACACTTCCTTCGTCTCTGCACCGTGCGCTGCGAGTGGAAGCGGCGGCACTTGCTGCGGCGCAGGACGCGCGACTGGCGCAGCGCTGGCGTGCGACGCGAGTGGCTGCGCCGATGGGACGTACGGCGTCGCTGGGGTCGGCGCCGGGTACGACTTGTACGTGAGCGACGGGTTCGTCGGGTGCGTGTAGGTCGAGAGCACAGGACCGGGTCCAGACGATGGCACTGGCACAGCGGTTGGTACTTGCTGCGCGTACTGGTTGTACGACGTCGCTGCTGCGTACCCACCAGCGCCTGCAGCGCTTGCGTAGCCAGTAGCAGCTGCTGCTGGCGCTGCGTAGCTGCTCGAACTCGCGCTTGATGCAGCGCTCTTCTGGGACGAGAACTGCGCGTAGAGCTCGCGCTCCGACTTGTACTGACCGTAGCGACGCAAGCGCGGGTCGTTTGGGTCTGGCGTCGCAGCCGACGACCGCTGCTGCTCAAACGACGACCGCTGCTCAAACGACGGCCGCGCTTGCGTTGGCGTCGATGCGCTGTGCGACGACGCTGAGTGCGCGCTGTTGTTCAGGCTGCGCGTAGACGTCGAGCTGCGGTTGCTGTAGTCGCCATACGCTGGGTACTAGCTCACACAGATAGCAGACAAGCAGACGCACTGTCAGGCGCTCGCTTGCTCTCTCACTCACTCACTCACACCCACACTCACACACACTGATCGACGGACAGACAAGACGCACCGCGCTGCTCGCACTGGCGCTGTCGCCAGACGTAATGCGCTGGATCGCTTCGTAGAGCACGTCACAGGAGCCCGACGGCGGCTGCACGTGACCGGTGAGGATCTCCATTGGCGTCACTTCGCGGCCGTAGAACTTGGCGTTCATGTCGCCGCGCACCATGATCGTCGAGCCATGGAGCCCGACGCCTGCGAACATGCCCTTTGCGTGGCTGTACGTGAAGTTGCCGCTCACGCCGCCGCTCCCAGCGTTCATGCTTGCGCCAGCCGCGCGACCAACCGGACCGACGGCGAGGTCCAAGCCAGCGCCAACCGACACTTGCGTCCCCTTCTTGAACGTATTGAGCGCTGAGCTTGAGCCCAAGACGATCATGAAGTCGATGATCTCACCGCCGATCTCGGCGCCAAAGCCAATGCCAGCAGTGCCAATGCCCGATGGCGGCGACCACGAGCCGTCCTCGAGCCGCGCGATCACGACGCCAGTGCCCAATTTGCCCGTCCAGATCATCCCGGCTTTCACGACTGTGAGGAACGCGAGACCGGCGCACCCTTTGATGAGCTCGACTGGGATCGCCGAGTCTGCGTCGAGCGTCGAGTCAAAGAACGCGTTGATGATGTTCGCCGCTTTCCGCACCTCTTTCTCCATCGACGACGAGTACGGCTTGTTGAGCACCATTGTTGTATTGGCTGTTGTTGTTGTTGTTGTTGTTGCTGCGTGGGTCGTGGATGCGTTGGGGCTTGTCGTTGCTGTGGTCGTGCGCGCTTGTGCTCGTGCGCGTGACTGCAGGAGCTCCTGCAGGTGAAGGAGCTGCCGTCTTCCTTCCTTGGCTTGTCAGGTCGTGTGGGCTTCTCGAAATGGCGAGCTGGAGAACACGCATGTCGCAATCGCAGCCACTTGAGTTCACTATGAAACAGATCATTCGAATCTCGACTTGGACATGCATCATCTGATTCGAGGCGCAAGTGGTTGCCTTGACGAGCAAGTTGCCTTGCACGAAGCTCTTGCCTCGCGATCGCTCTGCCGAGACACCTCGAGCTTGAGCAGTGCATGCGTCTTGTGTTTCAAGGCAATGCGTGGTTGTCTTCATGTCCATTGCGGCACGAGTCAGTGCGTCACGCAACACGAGCAGTTCGTCCAGCACCACGAGTTCAATCAGTCGGCAGCTCGGCAACTAGACAGCTAGGAGCACAGCACAATGACGATAGGTACACCTACTGGTACACGGGAGCGATCGTCAAACAGCACACCGGAGCAGCGCTCTTGCAGGCTTTGATGCAGCGAGAGCAAGCCTGTCTTTTGCTTAAGCTTGGCGAGCTAGGACGCTGGCAGATGCAGATGCCTCCCTCGGTTTCGACACGCTCGTAGTTGAGATGGCGACGCGGTTTCATACAACCTGCAAGTGGTTTTGGACAGCCGACAAGGAAGGGGCGATTAGACTTGCAGTTTGTATGCTGCGACAACTTTGCTCGGATGACACGAGCGCGTCATAAATGAATCTTTCGCGAAATCCTCGCATTCGATTGGCTGTGAAATAGATGACCGTCAATACATTTCAAAATGAAGCAAGCTGTCTGCTCAAGTCGTTTTCGTCATGTAAAGTCCAGTTGTTGCGCGGCTGCGATGGAGTTCGTGTTTATGTCACTATTGAAGCGCGACCCCACATACATTGTGCAAGTACAACCATCCCGCACACGCTGCACTCGGCGTTTGTATGGTCAAGTTTTTTTGCAGCCGCGAAACCCAAGCACCAACGTCGAAGCTCCTCAATCGCTCGCTCACTTCGAGCTCACTTCGCAAGTTTCCGGATCGGAAGCACTCGACCCCCTCCTCCTCCTCCCTCTCCAGCGCCGCTCCCCCTTCTCCAGCAAGCATCATGGGTCTCTTGGACATCGTGCCGGCGGGCGTCATCTACGGCGCGGACGTCATCAAGGTCTACAAGTACGCGCAGGAGCACAACTTTGCGATCCCGGCCGTGAACGTGACGTCGTCGAGCACGGTGAACGCTGCGCTCCAGGCCGCGCGCGACATCAAGTCGCCGATCATCATCCAGGCGTCGAACGGCGGCTCGGCGTTCTTTGCCGGCAAGGGCATTGACAACAAGAACCAGGAGGCGTCGGTGCTCGGCTCGGTCGCGATGGCGGCGCACGTGCACGCGGTCGCGAAGGCGTACGGCGTGCCAGTGATCCTCCACTCGGACCACTGCGCGAAGAAGCTCTTGCCGTGGTACGACGGCATGCTCAAGGCGGACGAGGAGCACTTTGCGAAGCACGGCGTGCCGCTCTTTAGCTCGCACATGCTCGACCTGTCGGAGGAGTCGCTCGAAGAGAACGTTGGCATTAGCAAGGACTACTTCAAGCGCATGGCGAAGCTCAACTTGATCCTCGAGATTGAGCTCGGCATCACGGGCGGCGAAGAGGACGGCGTCGACAACACGAGCGTCGACAACTCGGCGCTCTACTCGCAGCCGTCGGACATCCTGTACGCGTACAACGAGCTCTCGGAGGTCTCGCCGTACTTTACGATCGCTGCGGCGTTCGGCAACGTGCACGGTGTGTACAAACCGGGCAACGTGAAGCTCCACCCGGAGATCCTCGGCGACTTCCAGGCGCACGTGAGCAAGGAGAAGGCGACGGAGTCGAAGAAGCCAGTGTTCTTTGTGTTCCACGGTGGCTCAGGCTCGACGGAGGCGGAGATCCAGGAGGCTGTGAAGAACGGCGTCGTGAAGATGAACATCGACACGGACACGCAGTGGGCGTACTGGAACGGTCTGCGCAAGTTCTACGAGTCGAAGAAGGACTTTCTCCAGGGCCAGATTGGCAACCCTGAAGGCGCCGACAAGCCGAACAAGAAGTACTACGACCCGCGCGTGTGGGTGCGCAAGTCGGAGGAGGAGATGATCACGCGTCTCCACGAGGCGTTCCGCAACCTCAACTCGACCAACGTCCTGTAAGCGCACACTCGGTCGGACGTGTGTGTGTGTGTCAGACGTAGCGCCATTGTGGGCATGGCCCGCCGATGCTGACAGCTCGGTCGTCCTACTGGGCATCCAGCAAGTCGGTTTGTCAGGTCGTCCATCCCCATCGTGCGCTTCGCAACATGGCTGCTCTCTTTTTTCTCTCTTCCTCCTCATGGCGTCGTGCTCTTGCTGCCGTCGGGCGTGTCTTGACGTCATTGCGATGTCCATTGAGTGCTCCAGTGCGCTGCCTCCACTCGATCCAGCGCGCGGTGCCGCATCTCGAGCGTCGTCATGTGGCGAGTGATGTCATTCGAGACCTTTGCGCAATCTTGCCGATGCTGCAGATATAGGCAGCAACAACTGCGTATTTACAGATCCACGCTGCAGAAACGCTTTCTAGCAAACACACGGTGGGTTTGCATGCTTCTCGCATTGTATTGTTGCGCACAAGGCGAGCAGACGCGTCGCTTCGAGCGCAAGTGACTGACTTGCACACACACACTCGTGCCACAAAGACTCTTGAGGCTCGACACCCACGCCCTCGCAAAGCACACAGGATGGTCGAGATGGAGAAGCCGCTGCTCAAGAAGCTCTGTCGCGACATGGACCTCTACGTCACGCCCGCGATCAACGACAAGCTCTATCTCCACTACAAGGCGCGACTTGGTCCCACCGTCTTGTGCTCGATACGAGGTGCTCCACTGAGCGCATCGACCTGGCACTGACTGCGCACCTGATGTTTGCAACACGCAGGGCTTTCGCACGATCAAGAACTTGGACGAGTACACGGGACTCAAAGTGCTCTGGCTCGAGGGCAACGGACTCGGCAAGATCGAAGGACTCGAGCACCAGACGCAGCTCCGGACGCTCTATCTCCACGAGAACCTCATCAACAAGATCGAAGGGCTCGAAGCGCAGCTCCTGCTCGACACGCTCAACCTCTCGCAGAACCAGATCACGCGCATTGAGAACCTCGCGCACATGAAAGCGCTCACAGTACGGCCACTCATTCGTCTGGAGCGCTAGCTCTAGAGGACGAGGACTCGAACTCACTGACTCTGCTGCTTGCCTCTACCCAGAGCCTTGCGCTCAAGAACAACTACCTCGTGACAGCCGCCAACATTGCGCACATGCTCGAGCTCCCGAGCCTCTCGGTCCTCGACATCCAGGGCAATCGCATCACGGACGTCGATGTTGTCGACGTCCTCGCGCAGATGCCAGAGCTCAAAGTGCTCTACCTCCAAGGCAACGACGTCGTGAAGCACGTGAAGCAGTACCGCAAGACACTGATCTTTCGCTGCCGCAAGCTCAAGTACCTCGACGACCGTCCAGTGTTTGACGACGAGCGCCGGCGCGTCGAAGCGTGGGGCAAAGCGCTCGAAGCGTCGAATGGCGACTACAAAGCCGCACAAGAGGCCGAGCGCGAAGAGATGGAGGCGATCCGGCGCGAGAAGAAGGAGCGCGACGAGCTCAACTTCCTCCACTTTGAGCAGATGATGATCGACGGACGGCGCAAGCGCAGAGAGGAAGACGAGGCAGCAGCGAAGAAGAAGGAGGCGCAGGAACAGCGGCCCGAGCAGAGCGACGATGTCAGCGCGTTCTCTGGCGAGCGGATCCGTCCAGTCCAGGACTGCGCGTTCATCCAGCGCGAGCGCGAGAAGCGTTGGGCGGCAGTCGTGAACGCAGACGACGAGCAAGGCGATGCAGTGGAAGCATCGAGTGCGAGCAACCAAGACGACGACGACACGAGCGGCGCTTGGGACCAGCAGCAGGCGAGTGCTGGCCGCAAGCACGAGACGCGCGCTGAAGAAGATGTCGATGCAGCGATCCCAGTCGATGCGCGCCGGCTTGAGCTGCTACACCAGTGTGCGACAGTCGGCTCTGGGCTCCACTCGTCGCGCGACCCGTTCGTCGAGTCGTCGTTCGCGACCGAGAGTGCAGAGGACGCTGTGCGTCGGCAGCAGCAGATCAAAGACAAAGCGCATGCAAAGGTCCAAGAGCTCAAGGCGAAGAGAGCAGCCGCAGCTGCGAGTGAGCGCATCCCAACAGCCACGCGCCTCGTCACGTGCGACAGCAGTGTGCACTTGCTCGAAGCAGCCACGAGCAGCCGCGATGACGGCAGCGTCGCCGCAGCAACTCAAGAGCACGTGGAGGTCGCGTCACCGCTCATGCCGCCTCCAGCGCCAGTCGTTGCGTCACGCCGCTCCACACACGGAGCCAACGCTGCCGTCACACTCCCGTCGCCGCCATTGCCTACTGCTCCATCAGACAGCGACGCGAGCCACACGAACGTAGATGAACTGGACTAGCTGCAGTCCGTTGTTGCACCAGCGCATTCGTCGCGTCGCGAGAGCACAGTCTGAGCTGCGATCATTGCTTGGATCTGTCGAATGGCTTGATCGATCTAGCAAAGCTAAGGGGTCGGCTAGTCGCCTCACTGTCCATGCCGTCATGCGCGCAGGCTTTGCGTCGCCCTCGTCCGCTGTCATCTGGCTGGGTACCTCACTGCTGCCATTGCGAACGCGAAGGAACGCCACCAGTGGTGCATCGCCAAGCGACGCGTCTCCTGAGCTCTCTCTCTCACACACACACACTCACACACTCAACGCAGCAAAGAGACTCACGTCGATCGCTCCGCGCTGCCGCCATGGCGATGATCCTGACGCAAGAAGAGATCGACGCATGTCGCGAGTCGTTCGTGCACTTTGACCGCGACGGCAGCGGCACGATCGACAAGTACGAGCTCGCCAAGGTGCTCGAAGCCATGGGGCAGAAGCCAACCGACGAAGAGCTCTTCCAGATGATCGCTGAAGTCGACAACGACCACAGCGGCGAGATCGAGTTCAGCGAGTTCCTGAAAGTGATCGAAGCGCAGAAGCTCCGCGCCGCGCAGTTTGACGACGAGTCGGACTTCATCGACGCGTTCGTCGCGTGCGGCGGCAGTAGCGACAAGTCTGGGCACGTCGAGCGCCGCATGCTCGCGCAGCTCATCAAGAAGGACTTTGGACTCCCCATCGACATTGACCGCATGCTCGACGAGCTCGACACGGACGGCAGTGGCGAGATCGAGTACGACGAGTTCAAAGCGCTGCTGTCGTAGCACCCGAGGGTCGGTCGGTAATAACATATTCACACTACGGAGTTGTATGTGGCTTGTACCAGAGTCGCGACGGTGCTACTTCAGCTTGCTCTGGAAGTGCATCTTCTTCTGCCGCTTGCGCGCGGACGCGTGCTGCGACTGCAGCGGCTTGGACTCGTACCCGCAGGCTTCGCACTGCGCACTGCTCGTGTCGTTCACGAGTGTGCAGCGCGGACAGTCCCACTTGGCGTCGTCGACAGCAGCAGACGCAGACACAGCTGGGCTGCGACTCGCCTGCTCGGTCGACAGTGTTGCAACGCCACTCGTCGTGCTGCCGAGACTCGAGCGACGCCGCGACGCCTGAGTGCTCGCACTGTCGTCTTCGTCGGACGAGAGCGAAAAGTCCTGCGTCGCTGCTGAGACGTCTGGCGAGAAGAAGCCCGCAGGTCGCTTGCCAGTGCTGCGACTGCGAGGGCTCGAGCGACTAGCAGGCGCGGATGTCTCGACGACTTGGACGCTGCGAGCGCGCTCGTGCGTCTGTGCGGATGCGTGGTCGCCATTGCTATCGTCCTGCTCGTCAGTGAGGTCGATCGAGCAGTTGGCCGAGTCGACAGTCGCGCCGCCGTCGTCTTCAAAGTCGTCGTCGTACCGGTTCTTCGGGTTCTGCTGCTGCGCAAACTCTGGCGGGCGCTCGAGACGGATCTCGCGCGAGACCGAGTGGATGTACAGCTCGCGCTTGTGCGTGTGCGAGTACACGTGGCGCCAGACGCCAGTGCTGACGCTCGCAGTGCTCAACCCGAGCGACGGTGCATGCACGACCTCTGGGGGGACACTCAGTCCATCGGACGCAACGACAACATTGTCAGCCGACGCAGCAGCAGCGCGCTGTGGGTTCGCTTTGCGCTCGGCGATCTCTTGCTTCAAGCGCTCAAAGTTCGCTTTCATCTGCGCCGTGAGCGCAGCAGTCGGCGACGCGCTCGTGTGTTTCCTTGCAGCGTCGGCTTGCTGCTTCCCCTGCTGCCGGAGCTTGTGGTTCCGGATCACTTCGTCTCGCAGTCGCGCGGCAGACTTGGGGTTGCACGAGTCGATCTGCGCATTGTTCAGCAGGACGAACTGCAGGACGACGAAGCCATTGACCGCATTGGAGCGTGCGGGAGTCAGTTGCGGGCTCTAGGCAGATCGCAGGACGCGCAAACAGTCGAGCGCACGTACCTCTTTGTGGATCTGGATGATCTCGTCGCGGTTCTTGAGCGGCAAGCGAATGCCAATCGCTTCGAGGAGCTTGCGCACCTCTTTGTCTTTCATGACGTTGTACGACACGACCGGCAAGCGCTCGACTGCGCGCGCTTTGCCGTTCGCTGGCCGCTTGGCGCTGCTTGCGTCGCTTGCGCTGCTGCGCTTCGTCGCGCTCGCGGGAGAGCTCGCAGACGCAGCTGTCGCCTTGGCGGCGAGCACGCGCAGCAGCTTCGGCTTGAGCTGTTTGAAGAGCAGCGCGACTTTCTCCATCGACCGATTCGCGACGAGGTCGCTCGGCGCGCACGGCTGCTTGCACTCGGGACAGCACCCGCCGTGCGCGCCGCGCGTCTGGAGGAACTTGCGCACGCACTCGGAGCAGAATGCGTGGCTGCACGGCAGTAGCACCGGGCCGTGGATAAAGTCGCCGCAGATCTGGCACCGCAGCAAGCTCTCGATCTCGCGGAGCTCTTCGCACGGGCCGGCTGGCCACTCCCACTCGCCCATGTCATCGGCGCCAGCGCCGCTGCGCGCTGCGTCGTCCGCGACGCCAAAGTCCATTGGTGCCGCTCGTGCTCGCTCGAGTGCGCGAGTGCGTATTTGGCGCGCTAAATTGTGAGCAGGACGTGCGACTAGCATGTGGATTCGTAGAAACACGTCAGTCTTTAATTGAGAGCATATGGACGCTTGGATAGCAATTCTCAAAGCAGTAGCGACACGTCGCTCGTTCAGCAATCACCAGTCAAAAGGTCACCAGTCAAAGCGAGCGAGCAAGAGTGGCAAGAGCTGTCGGAGCGACCTCGCGCGCTTGTAGCCCACGAGCACATCCGATCAGCCACTAGCGTCGACGAGCACAGGAGATGGCAGGGCAGAGCCGAGCAGCGCAGCGCCGCGAAAAGCAAAAGCAAAAGCACTCGGGCGGTGCGAAACCATCGCAGCAACAGCAGCAGAACAAAGCAAAGACGCAGCAGCAGCAACAGCGCAAGACGCCAGCTACTGCGTACGACAGCGGCAGCGACAGCGACGATGAGCAGTTTGGCGACGCAGCGCTCGCAGGCGTGATCCCGCTCAAGTCGCTCGAAGCCGCGAGCGTGCGCGACTTCGTCTCGGAGCTCGAGCAGAGCGCCGCCGCAGTCGCTGCGAGCAAGAAAGCGAGCAAGCGCACGCGCGCCGAGCTCGCGCAGCACGAGATCGACAAGAAGAAGAAGCGGTACCGCGAAGACAAGGCGCAGAAGATCGTCTGGCGCAAGTTCGACCGCGAGAACCGCACGTTTGAGCAGTACTACCAAGCGCTGCTGCAGCTCCCAGCTGCCGAGTGGACGCAGTTCATTGCGAGTCTCAAAGAGCCCATGCCAGTGCACGTGCGCGTGAACGGTATGTCTTCAGGTTGCCTGTGTTCGTGTATCCGATGACATGGAGGGCCGATTGTTATTGTATTGGAGATCGTGGACGACGCTGACAATAATCGTGCTCGTGTATCTGCGAAACTCCAGGCAACTACAAGAGCTTGGCGGAAATCGTGACTGGGACGCTCGAGACCGACTTTGACTTGAGCGACCTGCACGTGAAGCTCGCGTCTGGCGAAGAGCACCAAGTCGCGTTTGCACCAGTGCCATGGACAGAGGACAAGACGATCTGGAAGGTTGTGACTGCTGGGCTCTCTTCACTCGTATTGTGGACAAACATACTCACATTGTACGATGCTCTTGTACCCGACTGCAACGCTAGCTCACGATCGACAGCAAGAGCTTCCGCAAGTCTGAGCCGCTGAAGGACCTGAGCACGTACTTTCGTACGCAGTGCCACCTCGGCACGCTCTTGCGCCAAGAGCCGTCGACGAGCATTGTCCCCGCGTTTCTGAACGCACAGCCTGGCGACCGCGTCCTGGATCTCTGCGGCGGCGGCGAGCACCGCGCACCGATGATCATCGAAGCGCTCACACCATCCAGTGGTGGCGACGACGACGACGACTCGGACAGCAACAGCAGCAGCAGCAATGACAGTGACGCGACTGCGCTGCTCGTTGTGAATGAGCGCGATGCTCAGGCGGCAAGCAGCGCGCACCGCAGTCTCTCGCGGTCGCTCGCACTCACGCGCCACGTCGTCGTGACTGCACACAAAGCGCTCGAGTTCCCACAGCCGCACGCCACTGATGGCAATGACGCCTCGCTGTTTGATCGCGTGATCTGCTCCGCGCCGTGCTCTGGTGACGGACTGATCCGGAAGATCCCAGAGCGCTGGCGCACGTGGAGTCCGTCGCACGCGTTCAAGTTCCACGCGAGTCAAGTCGCCCTGGCGCTCAAAGCCATGGCGCTCACGCGCGTCGGTGGCACTGTTGTCTACGCCACGCGGTCGTTCAATCCGATTGAGAACGAAGCCGTCGTCGCAGAAGTCTTGCGCTCTGGCAGCGGTGCGTACGAGCTCGAAGACGTCTCGAGTATCGTCCCAGCGCTCAAGCGCTCGGCTGGCAGCTCGTCGTGGCCAGTCCTGGACGATCAAATGGTGTCAGTGGCGTCGTGGGACGATGCGTCGGACGACCAGAAGCGCTCGCTTCGAGCAACGATGTGGCCGCCGAGCGCGTCGGAGACCGAGACGATGCACTTGGACCGCTGTGTGCGGTTCCTCCCGCACCAGAACGACACGCACGGGCTCTTTGTCGCGGTGATCCGCAAGACCCAGCACGTCGCCGCGGCGCTCGCAGGTCCAGCGATCCCAGCGAGTCTCCGCACCGGCAGCAGCAGTGCAAAGGACAAGACGCTCAAGACCAAGAGCAGCAGTGTGAAGGCTGCGAAGAAGCACCACGGGAGCTTTGCTCTGATCGACGCGAAGACGCTCGAGACGATCCGCGCAGTCTACGGACTCGCATCGGAGCTCACGACTGCGCACTTTATGGAGCGCACGGGCGTGGCTGCGAAGGACAAGGCGGTGCACTTTGTCGCGCCAGCAGTGTCGACGCTCTTGGACGAGCAGTTCAAAGGACGCCTTGCAGTCTACCGCGCCGGTGTCGAAGCGCTCCGGCGCACTGCGACGGGCTACGACCTCGTCGACGACGGCGCGCGAGCATTGCTGCCGTTCGTCTCGCGCCGCGTCCTGCAGCTCCAGATGGACGAGTTCGCCGCGCTGCTTGCGAGCAAAGAGATGTGGCTCAAGAACGCGAGCGAGCGCGTGCGCGAGGCGCTGAGTGCGATGCGCGAAGGCAGTCTCGTCGTCGTGCTTGACGACATGGAGCCCGCGCAGACTGCAGATCAGGACATTGCGCTCGTCGCAACGAAGCGCCATAGCTCGTACTCGCTCGCCGCGACGTCGGCTGCGATCGCGCGGGTGAAAGCGCTGATCTCGGAGCTCAACACGGGCGACGGCGACGACGACGGCTACGACTCGTTCGAGTACGAGGACTAGCGAGGCGAGGGTAGCGATGCGAGCGTGCGCCTGTAAGGAGGTAGCCAAGGTGACAGAGCTTGCGACCGAGGCGATGGACGGACGGAGCGAGCAATAGACTGAGCGGTTGCCATGCATCTTCGTTGAGCTTGAGCCACTCGAACGAGTCGGTCAGTCAGTCTGCTGCACGTGGGGCGATGCAGCAGCTCGGACGTCAGGGCCAAGAGGATGGTCATGACTTCTATTGTTCCTCGGGTTCGTTCGTTCGTTCGCGCACTCGCTCGTCTAGACTACAACTTCCTATCGCACGCGCGCCACTGCCGGCGTCGCGCGTGCGCTGCCAATACCAATACCAATACCAAACTCTCTCTCTCTCTCTTGTACACGGGCAAGCGGCGATGGCGATCGAGGACCGTATATCCGACCTTGACGCCCCACGCGCACTGCCCCAGTTGCTTACTCCAGTCCGTCTGCCAGTCAGCCACGTGACACTCGTCCACGCCACGGACTGACTGACTCGCGGACTGGACACGGCGTAGATCACCTCTTGAGCGCACTCGTGCTCGTGGCTTTCGAGCTATGGCTCGAGTGCCCCGACGCACTGAGCAAACAGCTCAGCGCCGACGGCGCAAACTTGCTCGGACGGTGGTACTTGAGCGCGTAGTACGAGTCTTCAAAGACTGCGACGACTTTCGAGAACGCAAAGCTACTCGCGCTCACGTTTCGGTCGGGATGGATCGGGTCCTCGATCACAAGCGCAGGCTTCCCAATCACGTCGCTGCCGAGGTCAGCGAGGCGGTAGATGTACCCGCCGTCGCGGATCGAGATCCCGTTCTTCCGGTAGTCAAAGATGATCCCAAAGAACTCGAGCAGCATCATCGTGTGCTCGCCAAGGCAGACACACGTCTGCGTCGCTTGCTGCTGCTGCTGCTGCCGCCGTCGGACGCTCTCGTCGTCACTGTCTGCTGCAGATGACGACGCCGACGAGATGCTGCTACTGCACGAGTCCTCCGTGTCGGCGTTGCTGCTCGTGACGCTCACAGTGTCGAGCTGCGCGTCCGAGGTGCTCGCTCCTGCTGCTGCATTGGCAAGCGCTGTCGCCGTCACAGAGCTAGAGCTACCTGAAGTCTTGGACGACGACGACGACGACGACGACGACGACGACGACGACGACGCAGACCGCAAGACGGATGACGACGACTTGGACCCTGCCGCTGCTGCGACTGCCGCTGCGTAGCTCGACGGTGGCGCTGGCGCAGTCGGCTTGGCGTCGTCTGGCGACGACACTTTTGCAATCCCAGCTGCGACTGCTGCGTAGCTAAAGCGCTGCGGCGGTTGCGAGCTGTCCGTCCCAGACGCACTGCTACTGCTGCTTGAGTCACTCTCTCTCGACAGAGTTGGCGCGCCAGTCGACTCCGAGACCGACAGCTTCAGGCTCTTGGACCGCGACACGATCGCAGCGTACGACGACGTCGGCGTGAGCGGGAGCTTCACTGGCGATCCCACTTCGCTCGGCGTACTGCTCTTTGCGCTCGTGCTCGCAGCAGCAGCTTGAGCCGCAGCAAGTGCACGCGCAGCTTCAGCTGCAAGCGCAGCTGGCGACGGCGGCGCAGCGCCAGAGGCAAAGATCGACGCGGCGTGGAAGCACCGCTCGCCGTTGCGCCAGAGCTGCGCAAAGTGCACGATCATGAGCACGATCGAGTACGAGCTCAAGCCGCCAGTGTACGCGTCGTTCAGGTCGCGCTCGCGCAGCAGCTGCTTGAACACGACGGCGAGCGGATAGAGCTCGGGGAGCTCCTCAGCGTACCGCTTGATCAAGTCGCGCGCAATGAGTCCACTGTGCGTCGACGACGACTCGAATGTGATGTCAATCGGCACGCGCGTCTCGGCGCTCACGAGCTTCAGCACTGGGATCTTCGCAGTGTCGAGCAGCACGAGCGAGTGGACCCACGCTTGCGCTTCGAGGGCTTTCGCGAGGCGTCGGAGGTTCGTAACTGTTACAACCGTGTCGTTCGCTTCGATAACGTCCTGATACGGTTTGAATGACCGCGATGGAGTGGTTAGTGATTAGTAGTGGACGTGTGTCACTCGCGCGAGGGAGAAACGAGATCAAACGCACCAGGATCACGAGGTCGACGTCGCTGCTTGGGAGCCAGATCCCAGTCGAGTACGACCCAAACGTCTCGACAGTCGAGCGCGGCCAGAGCGACTGCACGCACGCGCGCACGTTTGCAATCATGACCTCAATGTGCACAGCCATGTCTTCGACGGTACTCCGCGTATACTGCGCGTACTCGAGGATCTCCGTATGCAGTCTGTCACAGTAGGCACAGCGTATGGAAAGCAGTCAGTCACACTTAGATGTCAACAGCACCATCACTCGCACTCGGAGCTCATCGACGCACCGCTGCGCAACAGAGTCCGCTGCTGACTCTTTGCGGCTGCGACCCCAACTCGGGAGCGACGACAACGCGCTCGGTGCGAGGAAGAGCGTGTGGTTGCGGCTCTTGAGACTGTCCGAGTCGAGCGTCCGCTGCTGCACGTGCTGCTGCTGCTGCTGCTGCTGTTTGGCAGGCGTCGATACGGCGCTCGAGCTAGACGGTGTCGCTGAGCTGCTTGCGCTTGCTGCTGCAGCGGCGGCGGCAGCGGCGGCCGCAGCTTTCTTCTTTGCAGCCTTCGACAGCTTGTCTGCAGATCAGGACCGACACGCAACCACGTGTCAGTCGCACGCACGCACAGCAAAAGACACACGCAGACGCAGCGCTGGCTGCTGTAAACGCACTCTTCTTCGCTGGTGTCGCAGCTGGGGCTGGATTCATCGATGCTGGCATCGCTCCCTTCTTGGTGAGCTGCGCTGGCGGGTTGTTGGTCGTACCAGCGAGCACCTGTGCGTTCGAAGCTTTCGTCGACTGCTGCTGCTGCGATTGCTTGGGCTTGGACGGCGCTGGCGGAGCTTTCTTCTTGCGCGGCTGGTCGTCGCCTTTGCTCGGCGCAGGCGGCAGTGGCAGTGCTGTTTGTCGACGGTGATCCACCGCAATAGCAGCGGCAGCGTCACGGGTCTTCATTGCGCGTCGCAAGAGATGATCAGATCGATGGTGCAAGGGAACGGAGAGTGGTTGGGCTAATGAACGGATCGTCGGCTGAACGAGCGAGCGATCGCGTGCGCAGATGGGACTGGGACTGGGGGGATCCGATCGATCGCCCTCTCCCCTCCTCACGATGTGCGCGGACGCGGACGCGGACGCTGCTCCTTGCGGTGGTGGTGACTCGACTCTCGATTGACTGACTGACTGTGCTCCTTGCTCGATTGAGCAGAGCCGCTCGAAATGAATGGAGAAGCGCATCAGATAGTGAACGCGAAAGCACGCGATACGCAGGGATCTTCAAACGGCAATTCAGTCGCATCGCAAATGCACTGTGCATCACTACAAGCAACTCATCATCTACAAAAGGAAAATGTCGGTAGACAGTGCGATTTGCACCTCGCTCACATCGAGGTTTATTCGATCAAGTGCGATTCAGGTTGGTCCCTCCTTGCACTCGATGGGAATCCGTTCCATTCGTTGCCTACAAACTTTCCTCTCCATTGCAACGACACATATATTTGGATCGAATGTGGGACGCAGTCCATGGAATCAGATCGGGGCTGTCCAATTCCCACTCTTCTCCTTCCGTTTGTATCGAGATCAATGAATCTTCAAAGTGAACGCAAAATGACTGCGCGATGGCAGAGACCATCAAGCTGGCGCAGATCGAAGCCGCAGCAGGAGCATAGCTCGCCGCATATGCGCTGCAGTCGCGCGCGACGACTGCTCTCCTTCATACCTCTCTCCTCCTGCTCCTTCTAGCCGCACTGCGCTGCTGCAGCTGCTCCAGCTCTGCGCAGTTCGTGTGCGCTCGTCCCCTCAATAGACCGCCCGCACGAGCTGTGGATCTCAGAGCCGTAGACCAGCCACACACACACGCATAACACAGCAGCGCCAGGCAAGCCAACCAACGCGCGACAGGCCACGATGACAGCCCTCGTGACGCAGGAGCTGCTCACGGACCTCGCGCTTTTGTCGGCGCTGAGCGTGCTTGTGCACTACTGCTTTGGGCTCCTTGGCGTCGCAGTCTCCGTCCTGATCGTCACGCTGCTCGAGCACGGCGCGGACCTCGCGAACGCGCTGCTCGACCGCGGTGCGCGCTACGCGACGCTCCAAGGCGAGCTCGCAGGGAAAGCAGCGGGCGCAGTTGCTGCGATCCGCAGACGCCGCACGACCAAGACCGCGCAGCGCACAGGCGACGGGTTCTTTGTAGCACTCGCAGCAGCACGGCGCGACCACGTGCAGCGCCATGCCAGTGACGACGCACAGTGCGACGAACTGGCCGACAACGACGCAGATCCGCGCGCACTGCTCGAGCGCTTTGCCGACGACAGCGCAGTCGCAGTAGCGGACGCTGACGATGACGACAGCGTCTCCGCACTCGACCAGCAGCAGCAGCAGCAGCGTGAGCGGAGCGACGTCGCCTCGGAAGAGAGCGCTGGGTCCACTGACGACACTGCCCCGCGCCTCGTGATCCGCGACATCAGCAGCGAGCACGCCACTGTATCCACTCGCCATAGCGAGCAGTCCCAGCCGTCGCGTGAGCCAACGTCTGCGGCGTCCCGGACCTGTCCTGACCGCTTCATTCCCATGAACGCACGCGCACCGATCGCGTTCGAGACGGACCTCTTTGCTGGCCACGTCCACTTCTTTGTGCGCACAACACCGGAGGATCCGCACTGGACGCACTTGTTCAGCGGCCGCAGGCGCATGTTCTGGATCCAAGTCCAAGGCGCGTTCAAGCGCGCGCCGCGTGGGACCGTCTACCTCGGCGGCGAGCTCCCGGACCAGATCGCGCCTGGGATCTTCACGCGGAGCGTTGCGCTCGTGATCATGGGACTGATCCAGCAGCTCATTGGGAACGTGAACTACAGCTTTGGTGACGCGCAGCGCGACGTCCGACCGTCGATCGCACTGCCGCTCTATCAATCGGCCGACCAGCTCGTCGTGACGCCTGCAGGCGAGACGCCGCCGCGCATGGGCGAGCGGGACTTTGGCGAAACAGACGCAGCGCGGCGGCTCCGACGTGCGACGCCAGTTGGCGCCGAGACGTACAGCGTCGGCCCAACGTACTCGTTTGACTTCCACACCATGTACGTCGACCTCACGCGCTGGCGCACGGCGAACCTCCCCGGCGTGCGTGAGATGGCGCTGAGTACGTTCTTCGACGCGCTGCCGCTGCACATGGTCGCGTACGACGTCGTCGCGTCGCCATCGGAGCTCCACTGCCAGGCACTCAAGCAGTACTTGTTCCAGTTCGAGGTCCAGCACAGTCACGACCACCGAGCGTCCGAGGCGCATGCGACGCCACTCACGCGCACGGAGAGCGGACAGAGCGAAGACACGGTGTCCGTCGCTGGCGTTGCGAGCACAAGTGGCGGTGACAGCGCCGGTGCCATGAGCACAGTCGTGAGCGACGCGAGCTCGCTCGACGACCAGATGCTCGCACTCGACGACGTTGCCTGGCTCCAGCACGAGCGTGCGCGGCGGCTCGCAGCGCTTGCGCTCACGTCTGTGTGCTGGCTCGAAGAAGTCGACGTCGCTAGTGGTGTGCGGCGCGTTCAGTACGTCTTTGCGGTGCAGGATGTCAGTGTCGAGGGAGAGGATGCGGCAGAGCGTCCAACACAGCTCGTAGTCGTGAGTGCGTATGCGCTCCGGACACTCTTGTTCAGTCACTACAAGCGCAGCGCCAAGCACCGAGCGAGTCGCCATCGCCACCATCGCCACCACCGTGACGCAGCGACCAACAGCAGCAGTGATGTCCTCGCACCACTGGCGTCGCTCCGACTCCACAGTCAGTCGCGCATCGGGAGCTACAGCACGATCAGCGACGAAGCCGCTGTCGTCGCTGCCTGTCTTGGATCGCTACTTGCGCAGCAGCGAGAGGCCGTTGCGCTCGCGAGCACTGCGGCGAACACGGTCGAGAGTAGCACGGCTGACAGTGTTGCTAGCGAGCCATCGGCGTGGCAGCACGACGACAGTGACGACGTCGCGTTCCACGCACAGGTGTACGAGTGTCTGACGCAGCGCACGCAGCTCCAGCGCGCGGCGTGCTCACCTTCGACGCTCGGTGTGAACATGAGTCAGCGCGAGCGCGACGACATGCGCGTGGTGTGCGACGGCGTTGTGGTTCGCTACTACACGCACGCGCTTGTGCGGCAAGAGGTGCTCGTCGTGACTGCAGACGAGCTCCTGTTCTACCGCTCGTACGCCAGTAGCGCTGAGAAGCGCGTTGCGTGCAGCCACGTGCTTCGTGTCGAGGCACTCGCGACGCTTCCAGGACTCTCTCGAGACAGCAGGAGCAGTGAGGACAGTGTCTTGGACCCTGCAGCGTGTGCGTTTGCGCTCCAGATCAGCACGCTCGCAGAAGAGATCGTGCTGTGTGTCGGCACGGAGCACGCGCGCAGTACGTGGCTCCGCGTCCTTGGACAGCACTGTGAGCTGTCCGCACGAGACGACAGCGACGACGCCGGCACGGAGAAGACCACTGACGCGCTGAGCAGCGCTGCGCAGCTCCTGCAGATCTGCTCTGTCGCGAGCAAACCGCTCAAGCCAGCGAACCGGATCGTCTTGAACACGCGCTCGCTGTTCCCGCAGCGCAGTGCAGCCACTGACGCAGCTAGCGATGTGCGCTCGTGCCTTGCACTCGTCGCCCAAGCGCTGGAGCTCGGACTCCGTCTCCACGGGCGTGGCTGCGAGCAGGTCTCAGTCGCAGAGACACTCGCGTTCCTCGATGCAGCGAGTGCGCTCCGGACTCTTGACCTGCGAGCTGCGCAGCGCACGCTGTCGCACGAAGCGCTGCTTGCGCTGTACCTGAACCTGTACCACGTCGTGCTCGCGCACGCGATGCTCGTGCACGGCTTCCCGCGCAGCCGCAGTCAGTGGGCGTTCTTCCTCACGCACATGTGCTACAGCGTCGGTCTCGACCGTAGTGGCGAGCAGCTCACGCTCTCGCTCGCTGACTTGGAGCACGTGCTGCTGCGGAAGCGCATGGCGCCAGCTGACCTTCCGTACCTGAACGTCCGCGCACTCGCTGTACGCGACGCCACGGACGCTCGCAGTCAAAGTGGCAGCAGCGGGGATCTGCCAGCGAGTGCGTTGGAGCAGCAGCGTCAGCGCCAGTTTGCAGGACTCGGTGTCCTCCACCCAGACTTTCGCGTGCTCTTTGCTCTCGCGCTGCATCAGCAGCACCGGCGCGATGGCGCTGCGGACGTTGTCGTGTACACGCCCGAGGCCGTGCACGAACAGCTCAACGCTGTCGCCCACCGAGCGCTCCAGCACGGCGGCGTCACAGTCGAACGTCGCCGCGACGGCAGTGCGACGATCACACTCCCGCGCATCTGCGAGTGGTACCGCCTCGACTTTGCTGGCGGCGGCTCGCCGCTCTACTGCGCGCGCAAGCTCGTTGGGTTTCTCGACGACGCGACGCAGCACCGCGTGCTCGATGCGCTCGACGCCCCGCTCGCTACGCGCATCAAGTTTCGCGACTTTGCGTACGCGCCGAAGACGTCGCTCGAGCGCTTGCGTGTTGCGACGGAGCCTCGCGCAGTCGACGCGGTCATGGACACTGCAAACAGCACGCTGGACGACAGTGTCGATGGACTCGGCGCTATGGACAGTAGCTCCGGCAGTGTTGGCCGGGAGACCAACTCTGTGGACGACGCCGCTGCCACCGCGAACACTGTCGACAGCGCCAGCGACAGCGACGGGCTCGTGACGACACCTCGAGCTGCGCGAGTGAGCGTCGCGTCACCGGAAGACGCGGCTGAGTAAGAGAGAGAGAGAGAGTACGAGGAGCAGCAACAGCGAAGGAATGAGCGGACGCACAGTCGTAACGCAAAGGATCGCCATGTTCCTGAAGCGAGATCACAGCGTCGCTCAAGTGGCGTCCAGGTCGCGGACGTGACGACGAACGGGTCGGGGGCGAGGCGCCGTCTTCTCGCGTAATCTACTACTCGCCCAGCAGGCCGTCGCTGGGACTTGCTACTCACGTCGCCCCACACGCTGGAGTGCGCGCGTGCGCTGTCCTCGCGCGTCCATCTCTCACAAGCGCACGCTCGCGCTCGGAAACAACACGAGAAGAGACTCGGACGCGCGCACGCGACATCACGCGCCGTCCACGGCCAAGCGCGTGGCCAAGCGCCGAGCAGACTCGGCTTGACGCAGTGGCAGCGCGCGCACTAGGGTCGCTATCCATGTGTCCTCAGCTCGACGGCGTCGCAGCCGAAGGCGCATCGCGCGACGACGCCGTGGGTTCGTTGTGGTTGCCCTTGGAGATCGACTCGACCATTTTGACAATGCGCTCGTTCTTGTCTTTGATGTACTGCTCCTCGAGGATCTTGAAGTGATGGCAGTCGCGGTCCGCACTACCAGAGCGAGAGAGCGAGAGAGCGAGAGCGAGAGAGCGAGGTCGGTTAGCAGCACGTCGATGCACGACACGCGCGAGCGAACAAGAGAGAGCGAGTGGGCTGGACGCACTTGTTGTACGGTGGGATCATGATGTCGAGCATCGCACAGCCGTTCTCCGACGCTGCGTGGATCTGGTGCAGGTTGAACCGCCGCGGATCGAGCCACATCGTCGACTCGGCAGGGTACGGCCCTTCGCGACTCACGCGCGCGTACATGGCCTTTGGATCGGCACCGACGATGCTGCAAAGCGAGGCGACGGACATGTGTCAGTCGAGTCACGCACTCGGGCATCGAGAGCGCGCCATGACAAGAGCGCAGACGACGACGACGTACTCGGTCGCGGTCTCGGACGACTCGGCACTTGCGCCGTTCGCAATCGCTTCGAAGACGTCGTCATCGGGCGACACGAGGTCGTAGGACCGAATGTTCACGGATCCGTACAAGCTGCAGCGACACGTCGGATCAGATCCAACTCGTCAGTAACGATGCGAAGCAAAGGGCAAGCCCGCGCACTGCGGCGAACGTACATGCGCGTGACGACGCTCATGCCCGGGTGGTTGTGCAGCGGGATGTGCGAGTTCGGCGGCATGAAGAAGATCCTAGTGGCGCGCCAGAGACAAGCAGGTCATGCGAGCGAACGTGAGCACAGTCGTGCTGGTCGCGCAGCGCAACTAGGTGAGATGGCGACATAGGCACGCGCACGTACGTACCCAATGTCGATCGTGTCCGACTCCCAGAGCTTCCAGTAGTGCACGTCGCTCATGGTCTGCGCGATCTGCGGCGTCGGGACGTGGATGCCAAAGTGCGCCGGCGTCATGAGGTTCGCGAGCGAGATCACGGGCGCGAGCATGACCTCGAGCTGCTTCATCGACAAGCGCGTGTTCGGGAAGTCCCCGCGCTCGAGCCCGAGCATGTGGAGCGTCTGGTGGTGCGTGTAGAGCATGCGGTGGACCCAGAGCTGGACGCCAGACATGCCTGCGAGCGACTGCTCGGCGACTTTGAGCGCCAGCAGGTCCATGTCACTGCGCGTCATCGAACTCGCACCGTCGTCATTGCTCGTTGGGCTCTTGCTCGGCGTCGACGGGCGGCTGTCGCCCACGCGCCGTCGCCGCGCCATCTTCACGGACGTCGCCGGCGACGCTGTGAGGTCGTTGCTCGGCGGTCGCGCAGGGCCGAGGACAGCGCTCGATGGCTGGCTCGCGCGACCGCCACTGGTTTCCCCCGCGGTCGTCGCAGCGATCTTCTGCGGCCGAGGGTTCCCGTCGACGTCGCAGTCGGTCTCAGCGAGACTGTTCCGGATCGACCGGGGACTGATGATCGGACTCCCGTTGCACTTGAAGACCTGGTGCGGATCGCCCTCAATGCCTCTGCTCGCTTCGCTCGACGGCACGTCGAGCAGGATCTTCTTGGTCTCTTTGCGGCGCGGCATCTTGGACGACGGACGCGCTGTGATGAGCCGGTGGTGGTGCTGCGGGTGGAACTGCGGCTTGGGCGGCGGGGAGGACGAGACGACCTGCTGCTTGCGCGCTGGCAAGAGAAACGCGTCGTCGTCGTCGTCGTCGCCGCTGTCGACTGCTCTTACTGGCGCAGCACTGGCGCTCGGCTTGAGGTACGGGTGGTACGGACTGTGGTGGTGGTGGTGGTGGTGACTGTGGCTGTGGCTGTGCGTATGGTGGTGGTGGTGGCTGTGCGTGTGGCTCGCGCTCTGGTGCGTGCAGTCGGCTTGCGACGCAGTCGCAGCAGTCGCAAGTGTCGCGAGGTTCGCAGCGAGCAGACGCGGGGCGTGCGGCGGCGACGACGACTGCGCTGTGGACGTGTGCGCAGCAGCAGCGGAACCTGTGCGAGCAGCAAACGGAGGAGAGACGGCGCCAGCGTGTGGCGTCACGCGCGTGAGTCGCCGGGCAGTCGCGGTCGCGGCGCTCGTGGATCGGGTGGCAATGGCACTAGCGCTCGAGGCGGTGCTGGGTCTGCTCGAGGTCATTCCCAGCCAGCTCCCTCGCACGCATCGAAGGCGCATGAACGCGCGTGCGACTCGTTCCGCGGCGCTCGGTGCGAGGGTCGAGGTCGCTCGAGCGGTCGTCGGTCCGCTTGTCGGTTGTTCAATGCGCGTCGGCAGCCAGCGCTCGCTCGCTCGCTCGTGTCAAGCCTCAAGCATATGCAGACGCAGGCATTCGTACCTTCGGTCAGTCGTTGTCGTGAGTGCGCGAGCAACGCATGTCTTTGGAGAGCTCCGCTCTCGCAAAACCGCAGCGACGCGGTCTTTCGAGAGAGAAACAAGGTTTTAGAACGAGTGTGCGCGGCAGAGAGGGACGACGTGGCTTTATAGTTGTTTCGCGCGTCGCACAAATCGAGCGCAATGGACAAGAATGCGCGACGTTTTTAAGCGAACTGAAATGATGCGTATCTTTGTCAAACACATGTCTCTTGGAAAGCGGTTTTAATTCAAGTACAAGCGGACGCGTGCCTTTGCGGTGGCGAGAATCGAGTGCGCGTTTCTGCTGCGCGCGGCGCAACACTTTCGCCAACGGCCACGCGATTTCACGCGCCACTGCGATACGTCATGCGCGAGATCCTCGCGGCGCGGGCTCGTGCGAAGCCAGGGCTGTGCAAATCGACAGGTTCGTGCGCTTTGCGCACACGATGTCGAATCTGCGTCCTCGCTTCTCGCGTTCGATTCGGCCAAAAACGCGCTCGAGAACCTCTCGTCTGTCACTCGCGACACTGGCAACCTGTCTTCGCTGGTCGCAACGCACTACAGGAATCTCTGCCTGCGTATTAACGCAGCGATTCCCACAGTTGCTAGTATCCCGCAGACGCGATAGTGACGAAATCAAGGAGGCACTTCAACCTCCCATTGCGCTCGCTCGCAAGTGCTACGAGTGCGAATGCACTCGCCGCGAAGAGCTGGGCACGACAACCGAAGCGTGCTTGCTCTGCAAAAGCTGCCAGCAAGCTCCTGAACGACTGTGCACGCAAAGCTGCAGCGCAAAGCGCTCATGTCGATGTCCGCGATCAGACGACAGCAGATGTTAAGTCGATGGAACCAAATAGAAGACCCCCCTCTCCACAGCACAGCGCTTCAACTCGGTGTCGTCGTCCTTGTCCTTGCGAGGTCTCGATGCTATCGGACTGGCATCCGCAAGCGCGCTTTGCAAGTGTCCATCGCTCTCTCGCTCAATGCCATTGCGAGCGCTCGGCGTCAGATCCGCGTTGTGCTTCGGAGTCTCGATAGTGCTGGCAAGTCGAACACCCGAACTCGCAGCTGTGGTGGTTGGTCTCGACGTTATCGATTGCCACTCGATGCGTTGAGCCGGAGCAAGGAGCTCGCATTCCAACTGCCAAGACAAGCGGGTCAATGCGAACCGATGTGGCGGTGTCACGCTGCAGTGTCAGTGATGGTGGCACGGCTCCGGTAAGGACCACCACAAGCAGCTCGAACTATCCTCGCCTCCAGTGCACGTGCGAGACGAAGCGAATGAGTGGGGCAGGCGAGTGACCGATGCAAACGAACGAACAAGCACAGCGCGCGTGAATGGATGGATGGATGCGAATGAGAGTGATACATAGCGATGGACGCGCGACGACAGCGACAATGACTAGATGAGTGTGAGCAGGCTCGAGCACGCCGAACTGAGCGTGACCTTCTCGAGGCCGTCCGTGTACAAAACGCTGACGTTGAGGCTCTTGAGCGCGTTCTTGAGCAGCGTCGCGTCGGTCGCAAACGGACTCTCGCCCGTGAGGTAGAACTGCACCTTGCGCGCGATGATGCCGCGCACCATCTTGCCCACGACTGGCAGAATCGCAGGCGAGTTGCTGATTGTGATGTCGAAGAGCTGGTCCGTGTGGCTGCGTGGGACGCCAATCGAGCCGTCCGACGCGACGGCGTACCCGAGGTAGTCCTGGTCATAGTGAAGCGTGAGGTTGAGCGCACCGATGCCGCCGACACCGACTTGAGCAGGGTTCGTGATGCTCACGTTGATCCCGAGGCGAATCGCGGAGGCGTCGCACGACTTCATAATGATTCGGTTGAGCGTCGTGGGCGGCTCCGCGATGTTGTTGATCGCATTGACCGAGAGCGTGCGGTGGAACTCGAGTCCGCTCTTCGTGAGTCCGAACGCCTTCGCGGTCAGCTCAGCGTGCGCGTCGACCGAGAGCGTCTTCTTCGTCACGAGCGCCGACGCAAACTCATCGAACGCCGCTGTGTCGGGCACTTGTGCGTCACCTGTGATGAGGAAGTCGTACTCTTGCTTGCCCGACTTGAGGTCGAGCTCAGGGAGGTCGACGATCGCAAACGTCTTGCCACTGAAGATCAGCTTTGCTTTCGCAGCCTTCGTCTTGGCGTGGAACTGGATGTCGTGCTTGAAGCGCAAGCTCAGGTTCACGCCAAACGAGGACACGTCCGAGCCCTTTGGGACGCTCGTGATGTCGAGGTAGTTGAGCGTGATGGCGACTTTGTCAGTGTTGTGCTGGAAGATCGCGTTCGCGACTGGGAACACCAGGATGAGCACGAGCACGACGAGCGCGAGCACGATGGAGCCAACGAGCGCGCCGAGCCACTGACGCTTGGAGAAGAACCAGAAGAGGAAGCGCTTCTTCGGAGCACCTTCGCCATTCGTGCCGTCCTTGAGCTCCTTGTCGAACTCGCTCGTCTCGATCGTCACGGACTTGAACTCCGTGTCGCGACCGTACGTTGTCGTCGGCGTCTTTGGGCTCTTGGGCTCGTCGTCGTGCGCTCGGTGCTGCTGCATCATGATCAGTGCTGCTCGTTTGACTCGTGCAAGTACGCCGCAGTGAACCAGTGCGCAGGCGACAGCGGATTGAAAAGTGAGACTAAGCGAGCACACGTGCGGCTTCAGTACGTAAGCAATGGAGCGCGCGAGCTGCTGTGATAGAGTGAGTGTTGACGGTGGCGAGCTGGTGGCGCTCGACCGTCCGAGCAAGAGCAAGGTGCTTGCAAGCGGCGGCGAGAGCAAGCTCGCGAGCAGGAGCGTCAACGGCCGTCAACAGCGAATCCGTTGACGCGCGCGGCGAGACACTCCTGAAGCTGCACTTTCTCGGCGAACTTGACGCGAGTCACGGTTCACGCACCGACATACACAGGCTCTCTATCGATCGCGCTCGCGGTGTGTCTTAGTCAGGTGTCGTTCGTCTCCAGCCCCGCCACGACCTCAGCACACACTGCTGGCATTCATGTGCGCAGTCGGCGGTGGGGAAGCCAACGACGAGTCGCTGCCATTGCTCCGAAGCAAGCGATGGCGCCGAGTCGGTGACTGATGTCTGAGCTTCCGATCTCAATCCGGTGCTTACTCGACAAGAGGCGCGCCTGTTCCTCGCTCCGTGCACCGGCAGAGGCGACAGTCGCAGGGTTCTTTCAGCAGCTCTGGGTCAAAGCCGCGAAGTGCCGTCCCCACTCGCGTAATCGCTACGCACGAGCCATTTCGAGTCGACACGTTCGGCTTGAAGCTCGTGTCTCCACGTTGCGCTGAAGCTCCAACCAAGCGTTAAGCTCCAAGCTCCAAGCGCGTGGTGCTGGCGGCAGCATGGAGCGCTCGCACATGCGCGCTCGCGAGTTGCTTGCTGCGTCCTCGCGCGTCACATGATCGACCCAGTTCGTCCGACGTGGCGCAGCTCACACCTACACTTGACGGCGCGCTTTGCGATGTTTGCGACCCACCCGCTTGGCATCACCGAGCAGTTGATGAGACGCCCAGAACAGCGCGAAGGAGTTTAGTGCATCGCGATGCTGCACACACCAGCAGCGTCGGTCGATCCGAGCCGAGTTGACTTTGAAGCTCGATGCGCGTCGACTTCGTTGGATCAGTCCTTCGCTTGACCTGGAGCTGCGTTTGCCAGCGTCCTGCTTGACTGAGAAGGTGTAAAGGTTCGAGACCGTGGGGATTCCGAGGCTGTGCAGAAGATCGCAGTCGAGCACAAGAGCAGCGGATCGAGCGAGGACAGGAGGAGTGTGCTCATGGTTCTTCAGCGATAGTGCTGAAACTGAGGGGAAGTTCCTTCTGACGTGCTGATAGCAGTTTCGTGACTCGGAAAACGACTGGTATTCGCACGTCTATCACTCGCACAAGCGCTGGTGGCGACGACAAGAAGCCTGTCGACCAAGTGAGCTGCAGTCACGATGGCGAGCTTCCTGACCGAGTTCAACGCGCGTCTCAGGACGTACGTTGACGAGCTCGAGAAGATGCAGGCGCGCAACAAGCAGGAACACTCGTTCTCGCCGTCGTTCTGGCTCGAACACGCCGATTTTACGCTTGCACGCGACGTGTTTGTGGCGGTGCGTGCGCTGCTCTGCATCACTCTCTCACTCCCTGCTCACTACCTGTGTTTGGCACTCATAGAACTGTGTGCCCTTCGCGCACGTCGTGGCTAGGCTGGCGGCTCAATTGGCCATGAAGTGACCAAGTTCTCGCTCGTGTACACGACCAACAAAGCGCCGAGCGCGACCGAGGCGTCGAGCATCTGCCAGGCGCTTGACAAGCCATGCGAGCAGCTCATTGCAGCAGCAAAGGTCGCGCTCTTCAGCGGCGCAGGTCCGTCGCTCGCAAGCGAGATCATCAGCGACTCTCTGTACGTCCTCCTCTCGCTGTGTCACTGCCACCAAGGCTCGCAATGACAGCGATGGTTGTACTGATGCGACGAACGTTTGTGCTGCAGCCGGCTGGTCAAGAGCGTGCGCGACTTGGGCGTGAGCATCGCTGCCGGTGAGCTGACGAAAGTGCCGCAGCTCACGGGCCGCGTGTGGGAGTACTCGGTCGCGCGCGTGTCCAAGTCGAACTGCGTGGCGACGAAGCGCAGCATGCTCCAGTGCATCACGATGCTCAACTCGACGATCACGGAGCTCAAGGAGGTCCTGGACGAACAGGAGGAGGATGATGCTGAGGCCGCCGCCGCGCGTCTCGATGAAGTCGAACTCGACGACGAGTTCGCGTTCGACTCGAGCCTCTCAGTGGACGAGAAGTCGCTCTTTGAGAGCGGTCTGAAGCTCCTGAACATGACGAGCGCAGTACTCAAGCGCGGCGTCCTGACGCTCAAGAAGTACTCGATTGCGAGCACCGATGGCGACGATGCGTTCCTCAAGTGGACTGCGGCGCTCGACCTGAGCTACTGCGCGATTGCTGACCACGTTGTCGATCTCGGCGCCGCGCTGTACCCGCCGATCGAAGTCGACGAGCTCGCGCGCGTCGTTGATGCGCTTGAAGAAGCTGGCGCTGCGATCCTCGCAAAGCTCTTGGCAGAGCCAGAGCTCGCACCTGCGGCTGCGACTGAACTCGAGACTGGTCGCGCAGCGTTTGAGAAGCAAGTCGCAGCAGTGAAAGCGCAGATTGAGGAGTCTCGGTAGAGCGATAGGCCGCAACGTGCAAGCGAGCCACCCACGGAGTGTGCCTGTGCGACGCTGTGTGTCAAGGCGGCTGTTCGCTACTGAGCGTGTTTACTGTACATTCGTTAGTGAACGTAAATCAGGCAGTACAGATGGCCCGATCGATACCGCGCCCGCACTTTGATTTGCAAATCTCGCAGTCGAGAAACCTCAAGAGCGCGAGACGAGCATGGCCGCACAGGACGAGCTGTACGCAAAGCCGACGTTCGTGGGCTACTCGCTCTGGGTCGCGCCGGAAGCGCAGGCAGAGCGCTCGCTCGCAGACGCGATCCACGACTGCGCGCAGCGACTGCAGACGCCGTCGTTCCTGCCGCACATGACGCTGCTCGGTGGCGTGACGGTGCGCACAGCGACCCGCTTCTCAAAGACGCAAAGCGGCTTGTCTGTTCAGGACCTAACTGAATGGCGACGACGTTGGTGATGTCCAGGGCTTGGAGCAAGCTGAAGTGATCGCCAAGACCAAGCAGGTCGCAGACGCGTTGCGCACACTGCGTGCAGAGATCCGCGCTGTGACGTCCAAGGTCAAACGATACGGCTCTTGCGCAGTCGCACTCGGATTCGCGATCTCTAACGATTACGCGCTCGCACGCACGTACCGCAACTTGCTATCCACAGGACTTGTACTTCCAGTGTGTCTTTGCGCTGTTGGAGCTGAGCGACGAGCTTGCGGACGCGCACCGCATTGCCAAACAGGTTCGTTCCTCTTGACGCACAGCCCGCTCTCTTCGCTACGCTCTCTCACGCACCCGCATTTGCGTGCGTACACTTTGACACCAGATCTTCGGTCGCGAAGACGACGCTGTGTTCATGCCGCACATCAGGTGGGAGCGCGAGCATTGATCTCATGGGTCTACGCACCGCGCCATCCTGTCGTCCTGTGCTGACGTGTGACGCTCGCTGTAGTCTCGTGTACGGCGACTTGACGCAGACGACGAAGCAAGAGCTCATCGCAGAGCTCAGCGTGCGCTTCCCCAGCGACACCGTCGTACCGGTGCGTGGCACGAGAGACGCGAGCACTTGACACCGTCTGTTGCTGCTGCGCTCACTCTAGACTGTGTGTCTCGACGTCTGTGTCAACATGCCCAGCTGAACCGCCTACAGCTCTGGAACACAACCGGACCAGTGAGCGACTGGAAGCTGCTGTCGGAGGTCTCCCTCTCGTGAGTGAGTGAGTGAGTGAGTGAGTGGGTACGACGAGACGAGTTTGTCAGTTCGTACACTACAATGTCGAGCCGTGCTCGAACTGTCACTGCATCACTGTAGCAAGTCGCCTCGTGGTCATGGAGTCCAGCACCAGCGTTGCGCATGGTCTCCTTGTTGCTTGCTCTCAGCTAGAGACGATCAGGATATTGTGGGTGAAGAGGGTTGACGGGATCGAGTGTATGGCATACGGGTGCTCGTTCATTTGCTTGCATCGCGCACGTGGCAGTACCAGCAGCGCATTTGGCCTTTAGCGGAGCCGTAACACCACGACAAGCGCGACACCATCACATCGATCCGATAGTCTTGGTGCTAGGACAGTCCGTTGCTCGCGCCAGCTCACTGGTAAAGAAGCCGACAGCCAGCCAGAGCCCTTCTTGATGATCGCTCAAGTCGAGACGAACGACATCAACACGTTGAATTGAGCTGTGCTTGCCATGATGCAGTCTGGACAACAGGACTTCAGGACTTTGTCCAGCAACAACGCGCTGAGGTCGAGTGTGCGCTTCGCTCGAGCGCGCCGTCTCGCTGTCGTCGATGACCCGCAGGTGTCGAGATGCAGCCATTGGTCGCCTTCACAAGAAGCGCCTTTTGATTCGAAGATCCAGGTGATGCGTTCATGTCGCACATGGCTGCATCCTGCTTTGCTGCATAAGCTGCTTACTATCATGTCGCGCATGCTATGCTTTGTAGTAGTTTTGGATGCAAAGTCGTTCGCTAATTGCTTTTGTAAATACATGAAACAGAGAGTGTGTTGCTAATGTCGATCCGTAATTTACAGCTGCAGGCAGCGGAATGTTTCGCGCTGACGCCACATCTCAATCTACAACACGCAGTCACTATCGATACAACCAATCGAATCTGTAAACACAAGTGCGCAAGAGACATGGGTTCTGCCTCGGCCTCGACGCGTAAACTTCCCGCCAACACACCAAACACACCATCTCGAAACACACACACACACGAAGAAGCCGCCGACGAAGCAAGTCGCCGCCACCCGAAGCCGCCGCTGTCGCCGCCAAGCGCGACCAGCTGTCGTCCCCCTTCCTCTTCCCACGCGCGAGCACAGCAGCAGCAGCAGCGTTCGCCGGAGCCGTCGTCGTTTCCGTTCGAGCGCCGCGCTCCCGTCTCGCTCTCGCAGGCTGTTCAGTCTGCCTCCTCGACACTCGTTGTCGTCGTCTCCTCTGCCCACGTCTTCGCTTGCTCAAGTGATGCTGAAGGACTGCCCGCAGCACCAGTGGATCAACCAGCGCACTCACGAAACCCGCACGGCGTTTTGGCAAACCTACTGAGTCTCTCTCGCCACACAGTATCGACCCTTCTCGCCTCCACCTTCTCCGTTCGCCCGCTCTCGCAGCGCCACCAGCGCGTGCGCTGCCGCCTCCAGCGACGCCAATGACAACGCCAGTGCGTCTCCCGAGCGCCACGGACTGCACCGAGCCGACCATGGCGCCGCGCCACACTGACTGGCTCGAAGCGAGCGTGTCGTCCGAGACGCTCCAGACCGTCCTGAGCTTCCTCTCGATGCGCGATCGCCTCGCGCTCTTGCGCACGAGCAAAGCGCTGATTGACGAGCCCATTGCAACAGCATTTGCGTCGTTCTGCGGCACGTGCAGCGCCTGCGCAGACAAGACTCCGCACCTCTGCGCAGCCAAAGACAATGCCCAGCCGCAGTCGTTCTGGACAAGTCTGCTCACGCACTCGCGCGCAGGAGCGCTCAAAGAGCTCCGCCTCGCGCGCTGCGACGCGTTTACAGCCGACGTGCTTGCGAGCTCGCCGTTCACGAAGCAAGCGCTCGCAGGACTCCAGGTCCTCGACCTCAATCGCTGCGACGCACTTGGCGCTGACGGGGTACGTCCTTGCGAGTCTCGCGGGACGCTGGCTCTGCTACTGTGCCCGACCAGTCGGCCATTGCCACTGCAGTGCCCGACTAGACTGTCTCACTAACGTCCCTATCTGTCGATCAATGCTCTCGGTGCTGCAGCTCCAGATCCTCGCAGCGACGTGCCACAGTCTCCGAGAGCTCCGCTTTCGCGACATGGTCGTCGACAGCGCTGCGCTCAAGCAGCTGCTCGGTGCCAACGCGACGACACTGCGGATCGTCGACTTTCTCGGGTGCCACACGCTCACTGGCGACGACGTCCGTGGCGTCGCAGTTTGTCACGACCTCGTCGACCTCAGTCTCTGGGGCTGCCACAGCGTCGAGAACGCAGCGATCGTGCACGTTGCAGCGCACTGTCGCAAGCTCCGGCGCGTGAACTTGCGCTACTGCCACAAAGTCGACGACCGCCTAGTCACTGCGCTTGCAACGGCGCTGCCGCTGCTCAAGGACCTGAACGTGCGCTACTGCTACAAGCTCTCGGACAAAGCGGTGCATGCGATCTGCGACGCGCTCCCGGCGCTCGAGACGCTGAACCTCTCGCAGTGCGCGCGTATCACGGACGCTGCGATCGTGCGCATCGTCGCGTCGCTCCAGCACTTGCGCGAGCTCCGGCTCTGGGGCTGCACAAAGCTCACGTCTGCTGCCGTGTTTGCGATCTCGTCTGGGATGCCGTCGCTCAGTCTCGTCGACATCCGGAGCCGCGACAAGTTTGAAGCGGTCATTGGCGGGCCCACGGCGCTCAAGTTCCTCATCCAGACGTACCGCAACACGCTCGCCGAGTGGGAGCAAGCCGGCGAAGTCGGCGTGTTCAAGCGCCCGCGACTCTGCGCCGTCGCCGCGTGAGCCTCCGAGTCGCCGTCCAATGCGCTCGCATCACATCTGGTCGAGCTGCGTCCATCCTCTGCATCCATTATCTGCATCTCGTCGACTGCGTCCCACTGTCACTAGCGATCGAGCGTAGGGAAGCGTAAAGCTCTTGCATACGGGACTTGCCATCATGTTGAGACGCTCGTGCTGTCGGTGACAGCGCGCGAGCGGAAGGCCCGAGGCTGTTCCTAGTGCTGTCCCGCCTACTGACTACTGATCGCGACTCGTGAGTCGGAGCGAGTGCTACGCGTCATGGACAGCGACGCGGTCCAAGAGCGTGCGCAGATGCAGTGGCACGGCGTGACGCAGGAGCAAGAGCGTGTGGAGGTCGTCTGCAAACAAGCGACTCGACGTCGCAGAGAGCGCGTCGTGCAGGTACGTTGCGTTCTCGCGCTCGACCTACCACCACAGTGTTGTCAGCACACACGGTGGGTGCGGAGACACGAGGACACTCAATACTGTTGGACATCACGGCAGCGAGCGATGCACATGGGCAGACAGCGAGACGCACCTCGTTCAAAATCGACGGCTGGATGCGCGGATGCGGTGGCGCTGACGACACCACCGCCGTCGCACTGCGGTCGGCGCTGCTCGCATCGTCGTCGTCGTCGCGCTTGCACTCGCCGTCATTGCTGTCGCCAGTCGCGTCCACAGCGTCCCGCTGGCGTCCTGCTGCCGACATGGACAGCGCCATGGCTTTTGCGAGCAGCATCGCTTCGTCGTCGTCCGTGTTCGCGCTCGGACTCTCGAGCGCATCGTCTAGGTGCAACGACGTCGCGCTGGCAGCCGGTACGTCGTAGCTCAGGCGCTTGTAGAGCAAGAGGTAGACTGCGTCCGAGACCGAGTTCGCGACGAGGCGGTTGATCTCTTTCCAGCTCGAGCGCTCGACTTTCGTGTCGTTGAACTTGATCCAGGGCGACGCCGGCGAGTCCTCGAGATGGAGCTGCTGCGCTGCGTCGTCGCTCTCACGGCAGAAGCTGTAGTAGTGCCCCGAGTTCGCAGTCATGCCGCTGTGGATGAGCACGCCGTAGAGTCCGTACTGGCGACTCTGCTGCTGCGTCTGCTGCGTGGCGCTCGCGTCGTCGACCACGACTGCTTCGTCGTCGACCGAGAGCGACGGGAGCGTCAAGAGCGCAGGGAACTCGACGTCGTGGAGCGACTTGCGCGTCTTCTGCTGCGTCCAGTCGTAGAACATGCGCTTGACCGTGAGGATCAAGTGCGCCGGTGGCGTGACGATCACCGTGTGCGTTCGCGACTCGGTCTTCCGGTCGCACTGCGCACACGAGAGCGCGTTGTCGCCACCGAGCGTGCGCGTCGCGACGAACCGCGAGAGCATTGACGCAATGTCGTGGCGCCACACGCGCTCGGACGCGATCAAGCGGCCGTCTTTCCACTCCGTGCCGTAGTCTTTCTTGAAGCCCACGCGCACGTACGTGTCTTTCAGGAGCTTCCACGTGCCGCTGCCAGCGCTCGGAGAACTGCTGCTGCTCGTGGTCGCGCTCGCCGCAGCGACGGGGCCTGCGACAGTCGTCGTCGTCGCAGTCGCCTCGTCTGTGCCACTCCACCAGCCATCGAGCTCGTCGGTCGAGCCGTTCAGCGTGAGCTCAAACGGATAGTTCGCGACCATAAAGTCCGACATTGTCGTCGGGTGCGTCGGCGCCTCGACGCTCCAGACACCGAGGAGCCGGTGCGTCGACGGCGACGACTGCTGCGACTCGAACACGGTCGCGCGGAATGAACCAGGCAAGTGGCCGTGGAGGATCGTGCCAAACTTGCCATCGACGACTCGCGCGGTCGAGACGCTCTCCATGACGGAGAGCGAGAGGAAGCGAGCAAAGCCACTCGGCGCAGTCGACGTGATCTCAAACTCGCCGTTCAGCGGACTCTCCACGGGCTTGACGACGCGTGCGACGTCCGACTTGGCGACGCACAAGTGGATCGAGACGCCGACGGTGCCTTGGTTCAAGTTCGCGTCCATCCCGAGCGGCGTGTGCGCGATCTTTGTGAACTCGGCTGGCACTGCGTCGACTTGCGGACCTGACGACCACATCGGGAGGACGTCCATCAAGACTTTAGGACTCGACGCTGCGCTGGCTGCGCTAGTGCTCTCGGTCTTGCGGTAGCAAACGAAGATCGGAACGCCGGGCGTGCCGTCGTTGAGGTTCGCAGAGAACCCACCGGGCGTTGTCTCAATGCACGTGAAGCCGTCCGGGACAACGTCGATCTCGCCGTAGATCACGCACACGTCGCTCACGAACGCACCATTGGCTGGCGACTCCTCGCGCTTCACGGCCAAGTAGAGCGAGTGCGGCGACGCAGTCTGCGCGAGCAAGTTGCCAGAACGTCCCGAGACTGTCTCGCGCACGACCTTGACGCCGTCGGGGACTTTCTCGTCGCCATGGAGCACGAGGAGCTCCGCGATCGGCCACTTGACTTTGATCGCCTGCGACGTCTGCGTGCCTTGAACCGTCACGGAACGTCCTTTACCGTCGCCGATCGTGCCGCTGAGCGAGTACATGCGCGACGTTGCATCTGGACGGAGCTCAACGTCAAAGAGCTGCGGCTGCTTGACTTTCGACGACTTCCAGTGCCCCGTCACGCGGTACACCGACGCGCTCGCGCCAACGCCGCTGCTCGCGGCGACCGACTGCGACCACGTCGACGTGACTGTCGCGATCGCTGCGATCTCGCCCTTGTCGTCGAACGCGCCTTTGAGCACGAGCGCTTGCGGCAAGACGTCAGAGACTGCGTGGATCCGCACGGCTTTGCGCGACCTGTCGACATCGTCGCTCGCTATCCAGTCGCCTTTCAAGCGCGACGTCACGTCCTCGCTCGAGGCATCGTGCGGGTACACGTCAATGACTTCGTAGTCGTTGTACTTGGGCACGTGGCGCGGCGCGCGAAAGACGTCGACTGCAAAGATCGGGTTCCCGTGTCCGCGACGGATCATGAGCTGCGCTGGCGGCTGTGGCAGTGGTGGCGTTCCATCGCTTGGCGCTGTCGGGTCAAGTCGGATCGACGTCGGGCTTCCAATCGACGTCCAGCCACTCGCTTGGTACTGCGCAACGTCGGCGCCATGGACGAGCTCGAGGTCGGTCAAGCACGGCTCGTTCCCGCCGACTTGGTACGCGAGGTACTGCTTCACGGGATCGTCGTGGCTCACGTTCAGGAGATGGTCGACCATCTTGTAGCCTGGGATGCCGCTGTTCACGATCTTCAAGTCCGTGATCGGCATATCGCAGCGGTAGCACAGGAAGACCTTCGTGCCGTCGCCCTGGTTCAAGTCCACGCGGATCTGCTTGAAGCCGTCAGGGACCGACTCGTTGCCGTAGATCACTTGCAAATCTGTGATCGGCGAGCCGTTCGGTTCCCGTCGCGTGAACAGATACACTTGCTTCTTCCCACCGACGACGCCTGTGCTGCCGCCGACGTTCAGGTCGAGCTCGACGCGGTCATAGCCAGCGAGCGTCGGTCGCACCTCGTGGAACGGCGCGACTTTGACAACCAAGTCCGTGATGGGCATGAGCGACGGGTCGTCGACGTCCATTGCGGCAGCGGCTGCTGCAGAGCTCCGCTCGGGACTGCGCTTCACACACAGGAACACGTACGGCGCACCGTTGCGGTCTTTGTTCACGTCCGTGTTCAGGCGCTCGTAGCCAGCGGGCGTGGCAATGTCCATGGACGAGCCGCTCACAGCCGTGATGCCAGTGATCGGCGTGTACCGCAAGTCGATCATGTTGAGCAAGAGCTCCCAAAAGTACTCTTTGTTCACGGACGTGTGGCCGCACGTCTTGCACGCGAGCACAGTCGCTTGGACGCCGCCAAAGATGTCGGACACGCCAGTGACTGTGTCCGGCTGCTGGCTCAGCTGCTCCGAGAGCGAGTCAATGACGTAGTGCGCAAAGTCCGACGTGTCCTGCTGCCGCCCGGCTTGGAACGTCGCTGGTAAGCACCGCTGGAGTCCGTGCGTCACGAGCGACGGACGCTGCGACGCGAGCATGTGCGCAAACAGACGCTGGACACAGCCAAGGATGTTGCTGCTCGTGTCGCCAGGCGACGTGGCGTACCGCTGGAGATCGGTCGAGAGGATCAAGCGCCGGAACGCCTGCGTCATGAAGAGCGTCTGGAGAAAGCTGTTCTGGTAGCAGACGTTCGTGAGGTTCTGCTTCATGTTGACGAGGCCCGAGTAGAACGGCTGGCGCTGCGTCACGTCTTTCGAGTCCTCGACCGTGTTCCAGCCGCGAAAGAGCGACGGGCTCGGTGCCAAGACGCACTTCCAGTCGCCAGCGCCGTCGCCGCGGAACCACTTGCCGTCAAAGCGCGTCGCGGACGGGTCCCACTGCAAGACGACAGCATTTGCGTGGGTCTGCGTGAGCTTCTTGTACGTCCCGTCGAGCTTCCAGACACCGTCTGGCGTGATGCGGGCGAGTCCGCGGACGTAGCCATCGTGGTCTGCGTACGTGCCGTCGACGTACTCGGCGACCGTGCGCTGGTGCAATGCAATGTGCATGAACCCGGCAGTCGTCTCCCAGTGCGAGTCCTGGAGCGTATCAACGACGTCGCGCTGGCTCGTTGCGTCGGCGACTGTCTGCTTGTACGCGCGGAGGAACTTGAGGTTCTCGACTGCTGCAGTCGCAACGTCAGTTGGGATCACAGCAGACGGCGGCGCTGAGCGCAGTTGCCCACTCGCTGCGGCTGTGCTATCACCTCGAGTCAAGTCGATTGGCACTGGCAGCAGCGTTGCGGCAGCTGGCGGCGCGGGGAACGCCATGATCACTTCGGGTGACGCGTCGACTGCTGCTGCGATCGGCACGTCGTTGGGCGTCGAGCACATGTAGCACACGCTGTCTGCGCTCTTGTTCTCCATCGTACACGCCGAGCACGCCCACGTCGTTGGCGCGGCTGGCTTGGCGACAGCGCTGGCACTCCCAGCTGCAGCGTTGTAGAGCGCGAGCATGCCGCTGCTGCTCTTGGTCGTCGCATCCGAGGTCGCAGTCGCAGCCGCAGGCATTGGCTTTGCACGAACCGTGTCGCACATCATGCACTTGGTCGCGTCCGCCGAGTTGAGCATCGTGCAGGCTGCGCAGGACCAGTCGGCAACGAGCGACTCGATCGGCGGCGTCTCGACGAGCGCAAGCGCACGCGACGTCGACACTGTTCCCGCCGCTGGGCTTGCGCTGGATGCAGTCGTCGCTGCCGACGTGGCAAGACGTGGCGCCTTGTTCCCGCAGATCGAGCAGTCGGTCAGCGCCGAGGCGTTAATGACTGTGCACTTGCTGCAGCACCAGAGCGGCGTGGCGATCGCGTGCTGGAGCTGCGGAAAGTCGTCCGCGTTCACGGCCGTGCTGCAGCGACAGAGGCCACTGCCGCGCGTGTGGCACGCACAGGCAGCAGACAGGACGCCCATCGCGACGAGCTCGTGGCCTTCGTGGCACACGGACGCGCAGATGCGGCAGACTGTGCTGCCGTGGAGGAGGTTGCACGTCTGGCACCCATAGCACTCTTGCTCGATCGCACTGCCGTCACTCGAGCACCGCGTGCACACGACCGTGTTCACTGGCGCGTCGGCAACCGCGTCGCCGCTCACGCGCGCTGGCTGCAGCGCGGCGACGCCAGTGTACACACACGCGAGCACAGACGCAGCAGTCGCATCCGCTGGCGACGCCAGACGCGCTTCGTACTGCCACGCATTGAGACGCAACGGTGGTGATGCGTGTCCTGGAGCCGCTCCAGTCGACGGAAACACGAGCCCTGCGCGGATCGAGCTCGCAGTCTCGATCCCGAGTGCGAGTGCGAGGTCGATCGCGCACTCAAACACAGTGCCAGTGGCTCCGAGCTCGACAGCCAGGACTTTGTCTGGCACCGCGTACGTAATGCGCACAGCAGGCGCGTCGCCACTTGCGACCACTGCGCGCGCAGCTCCGAGCTTGTAGTTGTGCTTCTTCGATCGGACAACCAGCACGATCGCGTACTGCACAGCGCCATTGCCCTGCTGGACTGCTTCGACGCTCACAAAGAGCGCAGTGTGGCTCGAACCGTGGCCAGCGAGACTACTGCTGCTCGACGAGGCACTGACGAGCGTGCTGCTGGCTTCTGCGATCAGTGGCTCGACGCTCCAGTACGTCGCGTCACAAAGCGCCAAGACCACTGCACTTGTCGCCTGCTCCGCTGCTCCAGCGCCAGCACGCAACGCAGTTGTCTCGACCTCGAAGCTCGTGTCAAAGCCGGAGGCGAGCGACACTGGCTGAGCATGCCAGAGCGCAGCACCAGCAGGCGCTCGCTCGATCATCAACGCGCTCGCGCCATCGACGAGCGAGAACTGACCGCTGCCAATGAACGCCTCGCCCAGCGTGCATGCGAAGTGGAGCTGCACGGGCAAGCGCTCGAGCACTGTTGTCGGTGCAAACGACTGCACGACAACTGGCGCGGCACTGCGGTCGCCACTGCTTCTGCGCTCATGGCTCTGCGCAAACGCCTCAAACACAGTCGCGTGGTTCGCGGTCTTGGACACGTCGAGCAGCAGACGTGGACCCGTGCCAACGAGCGGGTAGTAGCCCATGAGACTGGCTTCGCCGCCTTCGAGACTCGCCGTCACACTCACAGACGGCTGCGCAGTCGACCAGATGCGCACGTCGCAGATCGCGCCGATGAAGACACTGTCGACGCTCGCACTGCTACGCTGGACGCGGCCACCGAGCGAGAACACGGAGGCGCGCGTCGTGAACAGCTGCGAGAGCTTCGCGCTGCTGCCGATGTCGCCGCTGCGCACACACTCGGTCGACAGGACACTGTCAATATGCATCGTCAGTGCCGAGCGGCTGAGCGCGAGCGTGACGTGAGAGAACGTGTCAAAGCCGAGCGCTTGCGCTGATCGGAGTGAGACGCTCGCGTCCGCGACGTCCCACACGAGCTCGCCAGTCGGCAAGAGCGAGAGCGCAAAGTCGCTGCCGTACGCGAGCACGACTTGGACACTGTCACTGGCGCACGGTCGGATCCACAGCTGGAGCGTCAGCTCAGCGCTCGAGCCCGACGACACGATCGGCTTCTCGAGCACGAGCACGTTCGCTGCCGCGCCACTTGGCGAGTACGCGTGCATCGCCAAGTGCGTTGCGTCAGTCATCGAGTCACTTGCCCGTGCGACCGCAGCGTGGAGATCAAACGATCGCGTCTGCGCATGCTTTGCTGCGAGCCACACGCCATGCTGCTCGCCGCGCGACCACTGCACGCGCATGAACGCGTACGTCGCATCAAACGTCGCAGTGAACGGCGCGGGGTTGCTCCCGTGCACATCGTCAAACGCGGTCTGGATCGTCACTTGCCCGGGCGACGCCGTCCCGCACGTCGCGCACTTGACAGCCGACGCGTCGTTGCTCATCGTACACGCGTGGCAGGTCCACGCCGTGCTCGCGGCAGACACAACGGACGCACTCGCACGCGCGGGCGCCGCACTCGAGGGCTCAAACACCTGACTCCAGTGTCCTTCGAGCTCCCATGGCGTTGTGAGCGCGACGTCCGGAGTTGCAACGAGCTCTTGCATCTCTGGCAGCTCCTGGAACAGCAAGCCGTTCAAGCGCAGCGTCTGCGCGCCAGTGCGGCTCACGACACTCGCACTGAGCTCGTGTGCGACGCAGCTCCGCGTCGTCCGCAGGAGCACGGACCCGGCGTTCTGCGCACTACTATTGGCGCCAGCAGCGTCGTTCGCGAACTCGTCGACGATCCACTTGCCTTCGACGGACGGCAGGAACTTGCTCACTTGGGCGATCGGGAGCACCCACGCCGACTCGCGCAGCAGTGCCTCTGCGCTTGCAGCTGTCGGCGCTGCGACGTCGCCTGCGCTGAACGCCTGCGTGAGCGCAAGCCGAAGGACGTAGCACTCGTGCTCGTACCCGCGATGGCAGTGCATGAGCGCCGTGCACGCGAGGATCACGTGCGTCTTCATCGCTTCGAGCTCGCTGGTGCCGATGCCATTGGCGCTGCTGGCATTGGCGCTGCTGGCGCCATGGAGCTGCTCGCTGATCGACGCAGCGACGGCTGCGAGCTTCGCGTGGTTCTGGAGGAACAGCTCGGCGGTGTGCTGATACCCGAGCAAGAGCTCGAGCCAGAACGACAGCGCGCGCGTCGCAGTCGCTGGCGCATCGATCTTTGCAAACACGGCGTCTAGTAGTTCGCGCGCGGCGAGCTCAAGCGCGCTGTACCGCTTTGCAAACTTGAAGCCTCGGACAGTCGTCTGCACGACGAGGAGCACGCCAGGGGAGTTGAAGCTCGCGTCACTGAGCAGTATGTGCAGCAGGCGCACGAGCTTTGCGTCCGAGACCGTTGTGCTCGCAAGGAGCAGTCCAATCGTATCGGCGAGCGGCTGCTGCTGCTCGTCATGGCTGCTCGCATTCGCGAGGATCGCGTCCCACGCCATGCGATCTTCGGCAGTGAACGCACTCGTAGCAGCTTGAGTCGACGCGTTGGCATCGCCGCCTCCTGCTGCTTGCGCCGCTACTCCAGCACGTTCGCTACTTGCAGTCGCTCCTGCCGCGACGCTGCTGCGCGCCACAGCCGCCGCTAGCAGCGCGCGCAGGCGCTCGCTCGCGACCTCCATGCTCATCTGCTTCTCTTGCGTCTGACGTCTTTGCGGCGACGAGAACACAAGAGTGCATGTCAGGGGGTCCATCCTCTCTAGATCGAATATAAGAAGGTTTTGAACCACGATAAATAAGTATACTGACTGGCATGGCCACAGGACGTGCGGCTCACTACGGGATGAGGAGCTGGCGCCGGTGCAGATCGATCTTGTACGCCCACGCCTGCTGCTGCGCGTACGTCGAGACGTAGAGCGTATAGAGCGTCCCATTCGCGTAGATCTTGACAGGGAAGAGCCGAGTCGGGTCGCTCTTGCGCGAGTCGGTCGGAGACTGAATGAGCTGGATCTTGGCCAAGTCCAAGCTCAGCAAGAGCGTCGCCGAGCTGTTGTCAAAGAGGTGGAACGACGTGTCCGTGAGCACGCCCCAGCGCGCCACGACGCTCTTGCGCGCAGGCGACGCGCTCGCGGGGTTGTTCGGCGTCTGCGGCGACGGGGTACGGATCGTGACTCGGCGCGTCCAGAACGAGAACGCGCTGCTGCTGCTGCTGCTCGCGCGCGACGAGATCGGCGGCGCCATGAGGAACTGACCGGCTTTGCACGGCAGCCGCGACGACACCGGCGCGAGCGCGAGCTCTACCGTGCCTTTGACAAACCGATGGAGCCCAAGGAGCGACGCCTCGACTGGGAACTTCCACTTCCCGAGCGGCGCCGAGAGCTTCGTGCGGCGCTCCCAGCCTGGCTCGAGCTGAGCGATCGCTTGGCCCAAGAATCGCTGGCGGCTCGTGACCGTGACGCCAATGAGCGTCACGACGAGGTCACAGCGGGACGAGAGCATCGGGACAAAGAACGAGTCGGGCCACGTTGGGAGGTTCACGTTCGCGCACTTGCTCGTTGAGAACTGGAACATGAACGGACCGAACGGCCGCTTGAGCACGCGCACGTTGCAGTAGATCGCGCTCACGTCGCGAAAGTCGCAGAGCATCTCGAGGTTCTGCACTTGCGCAATGCGGAGCTCGACCGGTCGCCCCGTGGCGCTCAGCCGCCGCGCAAGGCTCTGCTTCGCGAGGAAGCTCCGGCCGAGGCGCTGGATCACAGTCGCGGCGTCCTGGCGCTGCGCGACGCTCTCGCTCGTTTCGTTCGTGTCGAACACGGGAGCGTGTGCGGCTCGATCGGTCGCAGCGCTGCTGTTGCTGTGGTGCGTCGCTGCAGCGGCGTTCGCAGTGTCTGCCGCCCATGCTTTTGCAGCTTCTGGTGTGAACGGCGGTGTACCGGGCATGTCGGCGTCGTTCATGTCGGGCTCGAGTTCTGGCTCGGCGGCTTTCATGAGGTGCATTGGCGTCGTCGTGGCGCTTCGCGACCGGCTCGTTGCGATCGCAGTGCTCATATCTTGGGCTTGTGTGCGTGCGCGTGTGTGTGTGGCGAGAGATGCGCGGCGACTTCTTGGACGAGGGCCTCTTGCGTGCAGGTCAAGCGCTTGCTCGTTCGCTCACTGGCGCACGCGCGGGCGTGAGGTCGAGGTCGAGAGTGTGAGTGTGAGTGCGAGCGGAGAGCAGAGAGTGCGCAGCCGGCGGTGCTTGCTCGTCGAGCGTCGCGATCGCCCATCCAACTCTCCCTCGACCTGAACTCTCTGCGACTTTAATCCGAGCATGCGACTTTAAACGCGAGTATCGCAGCTGTAAACGAGAGTTTCAAGTTTATGTGAGAGAAGACAGTACATTCCCTCTTCATAGTACTGCAGCATACGTTGCTGGAGTGCATACAGCCTCTCTATTTACGTTACTGCCTCCAAATCGTTGCTCCAACGTCCACTTCCGCCTCGCAGAAGACGCTGCGAAGCCGGCGAGAACGCACACACAATGGCTCGCAAATGCTGTTTGAAGTGCCACTCCCGTCGCATCGCGCTTGGACACGATCGACGTCCTCGCTTCGCAAGTTGGTGTCGCATCGACCTTGAGCGCGATGCCAATGAGATCGACATGAGGACGTCTGCGCACTAGAGGTCGTGTCTGCTCGTTCAATGCGCTTACAGTGAACGAGCTGGAGCGTGATGTCGACGAGCTTGAGGTCATTCAAGCTCGTCGCGCCATCGTGCAGCACGCGTCCCTGCTGAAAGAACGTATAGGTGTATTGCAATCGCTAGAGGTCGCTGGACGATGAATGCACTTCCACACACGCAAGACACACGTATACACAGAGCGCTTCATGCAGGACATGCAGCTCAGGGGGCGGGTGTTGATGGGGAGTGTCTGGTCACACATACTTCTCACACACAATTCTACGTGATAAAAACCCTGGCAGGACCAGCGGCGCGCGAAGACGGCGACGACGAGCACGCGCGCGCGGCGGTGGCGCACACGCAGCTCTTGCTCGCGCCTCGCGGGCTCTTGCTCTTGGACGCTCGTATCGTGCAGCCGATGGAACGGACTCTCATGGCGCTTGCGAGAGCGATGCACTTCTGCGAGCTGCGCGCAGACGAGTGTCTGGGCAGCTCTGCGTCCGGTGGATGCAAACAGGCAGACAAACAACAGGCACACACGCACACTCGTAGCCCATGCACATGCAGGTGTAGACAGAGGCTGGCGCGGCGTTAGTAGCCGTGGCGAACGCGCGGCAGCGGCAGCAGCGGTCGAGGCTGAGCGCTTCGTCGTCTTTGTGGGAATCGGTTTGTGTGGTCGACACGCAAGCAGATCTTTCAAACGAACTGTACGAGACACAACAGTATGCTCGAAGTGTACGATTGTGCTTGCAACTGCAACCTCTCTTGATAGTCGAGACGCCTCGCGTGTCTCGATCCAAGGCATCGCGAGCTTTATCGACGGCTCCTTCGCTCTTCGTTGTCACTCGACACAGCAACTCCACTCAACGCGCACTTGTTACCACGAGAGGTTCGTGCGTTTGAGCGCGCTACGACGCGGTGGACAAGAAGCGACGAGGAAGTGCACGAAATGCACTGGACGATCGCGCCATCGCCAGTGTTGAGTTCGATCTTCAGACAACGCAACCAGCCCCTTCATGTCGTCACGTGCGTCTTGAGCTCGTGAGACGGGCACAAGTCGTCACGAAAGGCGACTCTCTCACACATCACTGTTTCTTGGTCGCGACAGCCACGAAGTGCGCCTCATTTCGCTCATCGTCATCACTGCGCGACACTTGAAGTCGATTACGACGACCACGCATGGGTGCTCCGCCATCGTTGTGTCTCTTGGCGACCACGCTGGCGCTGGAGGTGCTCGAGAGCGCACGAGCCAAACGGCGAGTCCACCAAGCAGCTCATTCTGCAACACGCACTGCGCCGCACACACACACACACACACACACGCCTCAAGCCGTCCACCCTCGCTTCTCGAAGACTACCCTATCTTGTGAAGCATGTCGCCCAAGCTCTTCACGCCAGTCACGCTCAGCGGCAAGCACGCTCCGCTCCAGCTCCAGCACCGCGTCGTCATGGCACCGCTCACGCGACTCCGCTCTGGCGAAGCTGGTGTCCCACCGCCGTTCGCTGCGACGTACTACGCCCAACGCGCAACGGACGGTGGTCTGCTCATCTCGGAAGGCGTGTGCATCAGTGCGACTGCGCGCGGGTACTTTGGGACGCCAGGACTCTTTCGCGACGACCAGCTCGACGCGTGGCGCGCAGTCACGAGTGCCGTGCACGCAAAGGGCGGCAAGATCTTTGCGCAGCTCTGGCACACTGGTCGCGTCGGTCATCCACTGAACCAACCGCATGGTGAGCTCCCAGTCTCGTCGAGCGCTGTCTCCATGGACGGCGTCAAGAGCTCAGCTGTCACGCGCGAAGGACGCCAAGCGTATGTGACGCCACGTGCGCTCGAGACGCATGAAGTCGCAGGGATTGTGGAAGACTACCGCGCAGCAGCTGTGAACGCAGTCGAGCGCGCAGGTTTTGACGGCGTCGAGCTCCACGCTGCGAACGGCTACTTGCTCGACCAGTTCCTCTGCGACGGCGTGAACAAGCGCGAGGACAAGTACGGCGGCAGCGTTGCGAACCGCGCGCGCTTCCTCTTTGACGCGCTCGACGCTGTGCTCTCAAGCGTCGATGCGAGTCGCGTCGGTGTCCGTCTCTCGCCGTTCGCAGTCACGTTTGGCTGCACGGACTCGGACCCCGCTACGACGTTTGGGTACGTCGTCGACAAGCTCAGTCGCGAGTACGACCTTGCGTACGTGCACCTCGTCGAGCCGCGCGGTCGCCATGTCGCGAGCGCACCGCTGCCGCAAGACGGCGTGACAGCGCACTTCCGCAAGCGCTACAGCGGCACTTTGCTCACTGCGTCGGGGTACGACCGCGAGAGTGCGGCGCGTGTTGTTGACGACGGCACTGCGGACTTGGTCGCATTCGGTCGCGCGTTCCTCGCAACACCCGACCTCGTTGCGCGCCTGAAGCTTGGTGTTGCTCCGAACGAACCGGATCCGAGCACGTTCTACCTCGGTGGCGAACACGGCTACACTGACTACCCGCACATGTCGGAGTCAACTTTGGCTGCTGCTGCAGCAGCACCGCTGCGGTCGTAGAGCGAGTCGGCGAGCAGGTGAAGGAGCAGAAAGAATGGAGAGTAACTATACATCGTAACCATTCGTAACCCACCACTTCAACTTGTGTCAGATCGTAGTCGCGACGTCTGGGCGAGAGAAGCACGTGCTTGATGTGTCGAGGCAGTTGAGCTGTCGTGACGCTGTTGCGACTGGCGCTTGCACGAGCCTCACGAGCTCACGAGCTCACGAGCTCAGTCTGCGATTGGTGGCGTCGAAGCAAGAGCGAGCGAGCGAGCGAGCGCACCAACGTTGCTAGCATGAGTCTCGACAGCGTGCTCCAGAAGTATAGACTGAGCCAGTACGCCGATGCGCTCAAACAGAACGGCTTCGACACGCCTGACTCGGTGCGTTGGCTCGAGTTGCTCTGCCGCGTTCGTGGTTGGGAGTGCTTGCATTGAGCATGT